>QEOT01002661.1:308351-327973 GCA_003123785.1 Pterocarya stenoptera
TATAGTGCTCAATAGCAACAAAATCATGAACATATATCTGCAATATGCCTCTTTTTGGAGGTTCTTATTCTCCATGTTTCTTGCAGAAACTAGAAGATGTTGAAGAGTTTCTAAAGCTTCCTCACATGAAATTGACAAGCCGTCAAATTAAAATACACAAAGGGCCATTGTCAGATCACATCAACAACTGGGAGGAGATTAACAAGACACTTACTGGAACAGCTTATGAGAGTTTTCTACGTTCCGAATATTAAACCAAGCCCACCGCTAACTCTTGGACTGGTGTATATACCAATTTAACTTATTCTTGGAACCGGAAGCTGACAGGATACAGGCCCTGGTTGAAGAGTTTTGGTTGCAACAGCACCTTGGCTTTTGTATGCTTATTTCATCCCAAAACCTCTTATCAACAATCCGATGAGGAGCCTTTAGTTTTCTTTTTAACTTCACATTAGTCGGATAGACATCCTGTAACATGTAAGATGTAACCTTTTAAAGCCAAATGGCTATGGATCTTATGGGTTTTGTTGCGTAGTCTAGTGTCATTTCATGATAGTCACAAAACAATTTGTGTTTTGGTTTCACAAGATGTTTATGATGCCGAATGGAATAGAATTATTCTGACAGCTAGTTAATCAACATAAACTAAAAACTGAGATTGAGAAAATATGCAACACAAAGGTAAAACTTTGAGAATAGCGTGTACTCGTAAAAGTCAATAAATTGATTTTCAAGCCCACAAGCTAGACTTCAATAGTTAAGAACTCGAAATTCTAAGAGAGAAAAAAATTCTAAATATTGCATAAAAATCAGATATGAAATAAAATAAGTATCTTGGCAAAACTCTAGCCCAAATCGGAATAAGAAACATCCCTAAAAGAGACAATAAAATATTACTATAAAAGGAAAAAAAAAGTAATTTAGATCGACCATCTGGAAAGGAAAACAATTGATTTTAGGGTCGAAATGGAGACTACAAGGTGTAGCTTGATGACCATGATGCATTCGTCAAAAATAACTTTACAAATTGGGGTTAGATAAGGGATTCTAATACCTGTAGCCAAAGTTATGACCAAAATATTAATGTGAGTGCACTATTGCCACAGTTCGAGGTATTTTCACATTTTCCTACCATATATGCATTGATTTGACTTCTTGAGGTAGTTAAGTGTTATCAATGTGGAATCTGCCAGCTTAGCATCATTAGATTTGAATCCCCCTGCACCAGTCTTCATGGGTTGAAAAGAACTCGCCCTCAAGTTCACGCCAGCATCAACATAGCATGAACTGAGGTATTTGATGTTGAACACGTCAGAGGTCCACAAATAACTGGGAGGGAACGACCTGTATGCATTATCGTCGATCTTTTGGAGAACTTCACAAGGCCCAATCTTTTGGTCTTTCAACTTATTGTACTCACTAACACGAAAATGATCACGGGTTACCACAACCCAAACAAAATCCCCAACATCAAAAAGTACCTAGCGATGGTAACTGTCGACTGGAGCCTTGTACTTTGCATTGCTCTTCTAAATTGCTTGCTTGACTTGGTTGTGTACTCCCTGAAGGTGCATTGCCATCTCCTTTGTCTTAATATTCAAGTGATCAATACATGAACTAGGTGCTAACAGCTAAGTCAAGTATGCTTGAAAGACTGCCTGTACATAATCTCAAATGGGCTCAACTATGTAGTCCTATTCATTGATTGTTTGTATGCAAGTTGTGCTTAAGATAAGGCAAGATCGCACTATTTCAATTTAGTATTGGCCAAGCTTCTCAGAAGGTTGCCCAAACTATGATTTACCACCTCGGTCTAGCCGTTTGTTTGGGGGTAGTAAGCACTATTAAAATTCAGCTTTGTTCCTATTTTCTCCGACAAACTCTTTCAAAAAATACTCATAAACTTCGTAACTTAATATGAGATAATGAACTAAGGAATGCCACGTAGGCGAACAGTCTCCTTGAAATACAGATAGGCAATTTGTGTAGCGTCCACGATCTTTTTGCAAGCTACAAAATGGGCCATCTTGAAAAATCTGTCAACCACAACCAAGATTGAATTCATAACCCTTTGGGTTCGAGCTAGTCGAAGATAAAATCCACGCTGACGTCAAATCATGGGTCCTCAGGTATAGGTAACAGAGTGTAAAACTCAATATTGGTGAGGGCTCCCTTTGATCTCTAGCACACAAAACACCTCTCTTTGTAGCATGCAACGTCACTAGTCAACTTTGGCCAATAGTAAGCTATTGAGATTAAATCCAAAATCTTGTCTCGCCCAAAGTGCCACTTCCCCATGTAACTCCTATATAATATGCTTTCTTAAAGAACAATCTCGGACACACAACTGTAAGCCATGAAACAAAATACCGTTATATAAAATTAAATCACTCTATTTCCCTTATATTATCTCCACAAGAATCTTCCCTTCAAAGTCTCTGAAGGTGTCAAAACATGCCACTTTGGTGCTCATAGTAGTGAAGGGTGACATACGTCAGCTCAAAGCATTGGTAACCTAGTTCAAACTCCCCGGCTAATGCTTTAGTGAGAACGTAAACTCCTGTAGATAGACAACCCACTTGGCATGTTGCCTACTTAACTTTTGTTGGCTGTTGATATACTTCAATGCCTCTTGGTCAATGGTCAAAATAAACTCTTTTTGCACTAGATAGTGTAACTAGTGTTCTAGGGACTGCATAATGGTGTAAAGCTCCAAGTTGTGTGTGGAGTATTTTTTCTTGAAACCTGATAACTTCTCACTAAAAAATGCAACGGTTGCCCTTCTTGGCTCAGAATACCGTCGATACCAACCCTTGGAAGCATCGTACTTCACCACCTCAAAGACTTTCTCAAAATCAAGGAGAACCAAAACTAGTGGTTCTGTCATCTTCTGCTTGACTAACTGGAAGCTTGTCTTTGCCTCTTCAGACCATGGGATGTTTGACCCTTAAGGTAATCTGTGATGAGAGCAATCAAAGTGCTAGAATTTTAGATGAATCGAAAATAGAATGATGCCATTCCATGGAATCTTTGCACATCATTTAGGGTTTTGAGTGTTGGCCAATCCAAAATGACTTCTACTTTGGACTAATCTGCACAAATACCGTCAGTAGAAACAAAAAATCTAAGGAATGTGACAGACGTAGTAAAAAACGAGCTTCTTTTGATTAACAAATAAACATTCCTTTCGTGACATCTCAAAGACAGCTTTAAAGTGCTCCATATGTGCCATCGTTGGTGGGCCATATATGAGGATGTCATCAAATTAAACAGTGGCAAGCTTCACAATGCATGATGCATAAAGTTCATGACCGTACTGGGCGTATTGAACAGTCTAAAAGACATGATCATCCATTCATCAGACCATGTTGCATCTTGAATGCCATCTTCCATTCGATTCCAAGGTGAAATTTTTGATCTAGTGGTACCAACTCTTAAGGTCAATTTTGGAAAAGACTTTAGAGCATGATAGTTTATCCAACATGTCATCTAGGTGGGGAAGTGGGAATCTGTACTTTATCGTGGTCCTGTTAATGAGCTTGCTATCCACATACATACGCCATGAACCATCTTTCTTGGCACCAAGAAGGTAGGAACAACATACATGCTCATGTTTCCATGGATATAGCCCCTCTCCAACAACTCCAATATTTGGCACTACAACTCCTCAAACTCCTTGGGGCTGAGGTAATAATATGGTCTATTAGGAAAGCTAGAATTAGGCACCAATTCTATCTGACGCTGCATATCTCTCATGGGTGGAAGGCTAGGGGGAAGGTCTTCCTACATTAAATCTACAAACTCAATTAGCTTTTGTTCCACCTTTAGTGGTAAATCATGATTAGTTCTGCCACTATCGTCACATGGCACCAAGGCATATATCACCCCCTCTTTCTCTGCGTCCTCCCATAATCTAGCCGTTGACAAAAGATTGGTTCCCTTTTCAACGTTTGGAGGATAAACAACTTATTCCCTAAAAGGTGCTAAAATGACATTTTTTTCTTTAATGCTAAGAGAAGAGTTGTTTTTGCACCCATAACGAGCCACACTTCGATCATACCTCCAAGGTCTACCTAACAGCAAGTTGCAAGCATCCATGGATACTACGTCGCACCATGCATTATCAAAATATTTTTGGTCAATCGAAAAGAGACCATACATTGCCGGTCGAGTTTGACCTCACTACCCTTCTTCAACCATGACAGCTTTTATGGCTTCAGGTAACGATCTATTTTGAGTTAGAGCTTCTGAATTGTTTCCTCAGAGACCACGTTCTCACAACTACCATTATCGACGATCAATTTGCACACCTTCTCAGAAAAAGTATGGTACAACTGAAAAATATTAGTCCTTAACCAGTCTTCTCTCGAATCACCTTTGGGAGCTAATAAATTTTATTTTTTTGGTGATGAGGGTCTTGTTACAATGCTAGTACAAAATATTCCCACCATCATCTTCGTTGTCATAGAATGTCCTTAACGTCCTCCATGTCATCCTCGTTAATTAGAAGGTTTTTTCTATTCTGATTGTCAAACTTTCTATAATCAGTTGCTCGATGACTGGGCTCCTTGCATAAAAAACATCGAATATTAATGGCATTCAAACTCGTACCTTGAGTTGATTGTGGAGTAGCAAGAGTCTCATGCGGATAGATCCCCGTGTGTTCTGATCGCTTTTAGGTGCAAGTTGCCTAGTTTGCTACTTCTCTATAGCTAGAGCACACTAATTGGCCTAAGAAATAGTCCACATAGTGTGGAGGGTAAGGACATCTTGCAAAGGATGCTGCGAGTCACCGAAATACGGTGCCACCATCTGCTCTTCAATCTTATAAAGATCATTCCGGGCTACCAATTGACATAATTCATCGGTGTACTCATCAATGGATCTCGCTTCTTGCCTCAACGTGTGTAGTCTTTGAAACAAGGTTTGAGTATATCCGAAGAGAAAAAAGTGACCTTTCATCTTCTCTCAATCGCCAATCTTGGTCTTGCCCTATCACTCTTGAGACTGATTCAACTGCTTCCACCAGGAAATCCTCAGCCTTTCAACTTGATGGTGACCAATTTCACCTTCATACCATTTGAGACGACCATGTAATAAAAAAATATGGTCCACCTCGTGCAACCAATTGATGAAGATCTCAGCCTGCACAGTACTAGAAAACTTTGGTAGATTAATTTTAAAGCCTAGGTCTCCACGATACTCCTCCCTATCACAATACTCCCGAAACAGAGCATGATTATGATATGGGTTGTTGAAATTGGATTCAGAATCATGATCATACATTGACCCTTTACGTTTTATGCCTCTAAATGCAGGGTTAATTATGCTATCTACCTCTGCAAATTTGCAATCATTACGTCTTGTATGTTAGGATCGCGATGAGGGGCTTCCTCATTCAAAACTTGCCCACGCCATCATGACCTGTACCACCATAAATGAAAATTGATGATAAATCACTCTAGGAAAATGCTAAACCTCTAATGCTACTGACACCAGATATAATAGAATTATTGTGACAACTAGTTAATAAGCAAAAACTAAAGATTAAGATTGAAAAAAGATGCAAAATAGATAGTAAACTTTGAGAATAAGGTTTATTCATAAAAGTCAAAAACTAGTTTTGATGCCCACAACCTTGTCTTAAATAGCTAAGGAAACGCGAGATTGCGAGAATTTTATCCAAAAAGGCAAAACTCCAATTATTGTATAAAATTAAATGCAAAATAAAATAAGTATCTTGCAAAAAATCTGGCCCAAACTGGAATAAGAAACATCCCTAAAAGCGCAACGAAACATTACCATAAAAAGAAAAAATAACTTAAATCGAAAAATGGATGATTTTGGGATCAAAATAGAGACCACTAGGTGCATGTGGTCAATGATGTACATGTGCTCCAAAAAAGCATTCTGAATTGGGGTTATATACTTGATTCTGATATTCGCAGTCAAAATTATAGCCAAAATACTGACACTAGATGCAAATTATGCCAAATTTGATAGAGTCTTCACCTTTTCCTGCCATATTTGCGATGTTAGCCTTCTCAAGGTACATAGTCCAACACTACCAATGTGAAATTTGCTAATTCAGCATCATTAGATCCAGATCCCCTTGCATCATTTTATTTCCCTGTAATTGAAAAAAAAAATATAGAAGGATTTCCTGAGCTCATTAGACCAATGTTTATTTCCCACTAAACCTCATGCGATTTAAATGAGGATTGAACAAACTCTTCTTGACGAACACGCTTGACCAAACTTCCATAGATCGGACTTCAGAGTCCAACGAACTATTATGTCAAGTTCCTTTTCCTTGCCCTGTGTGATTTTTGTCCTTTCTCAAATTATTTGAATTTTTAGTGTTGGCCAAATTCGGTGCTCAAAACAATTGGTAAGCTTCACCGTTCTAGATGTTATCTGTAAATTTGTTATTTGATTAGATAAATTCGAATATTGGATAAGGACACCAGTATCTACAATTATGAAGGAGAAATCATTATCTATCAACGAATTTTCACGAGTGCGAGTTTGAAATTCAAAAAAAGCTCGAGCAGCTTCGATCTCAAGGACTTTAAGGACTACCAAATTGACCTAATATAGCTACCTATTCATAATTGAGACCTCATTTGTGTGTGGCATGAAAGAAAAAGAGTATTTGTTTTCTTTAATTTGCTAATGCTATGTGTGATTCTATTGATCTAAAATATTGCATATAAATATCTCGGGTCTATATATTCCCAATCTCCGGGTGTAGTTTTGGGCCAAAACCCGTTTTCAATTTGCACAAAGCCTAAAGTTTTCAGCCTCTAATCGTGCGATGTTAGTTGCATCATATAATTCAGGGGTTGGCAGTGCATGCAGGGCTGATCTTCGGCCTTCCCCCTCTTTGTGAGGGTATTCTTATTATTAACCCATGTTCGGGTTGTAAAGACATATATAGAAGAGCTAGCTACCGAGACTCTTTTTTTTGTAGCGTACGTATATAAGCTTCCAACTGCTACACCTCAAGAGAAATATTTGAGATCGGTACGTGATCATGATGTACGCGTATAAATATATATATATATATATACATATATAATAGCTAGCATTAGTACTCAAACAACAATATAAAAGTTGAAAGGTAAATGTAGCATTACTCTAATAATAATATATATTATATAGTTGCATGATACATATAATATATACACTACAAGAAAAAACGGATATTTGTGATAATTGTTTTGCAACGAAAATGACTATATATTTGCGACGAAAATATACTCATTTTAGTTGCAAAGAATCATTTCGCTAGAAATAATTAATCGCAAAAGGTCATTTTTTTTATAGTGATATTTCCTCCAACTTATTTTTATTCAAGAGTTTGGCAATCATACCAACAGTACCAACGATGTTAAAATGCTAGATCGATCATGCATGCCGTGCCCAATATCATTAATTACTACTTTCATGAATAGGGTAATTATGATCCCGAATAATATTGAAAGCAATGGTCGGGCCGGGACTAAGTACGGGAGACGTGTGACATATATATATATATATAACTATTAATACAGTACGGAAAGAAAAATAAGTTAATCATATTATCTATTCATGAAAATAATATATCCACAAATGTTGGTTAAAATGATATTGATTTTAAATAATTTCTTTCATACGTTATAGATCTAATATTATCTTATTAAAATTAACACGAACTTCTTGTGAATTTCGCCTAACGCCACAAGTACTGATGTTATCGCACGCTAGGTCCGTCCATATATGGATATTCTACACTGTATTATCTATTTTGTGGTTGTTTCCGATTCTGTTTTGCTTTGTTTGTAGTGTTTGTTTGGTTCGGTTTTTGTTGTACGAAGTTGTAATTCTGGCTCTATGTGGGTTTGTTTTTGTGTTGGAGTTTTTTGGTTTTGTTGGTTTTGTTAGAGTATATGGTGAGAAATAGGCTATTGGACTTATGTCCATAGCTTTTGTTGGCTACTTCTCCTCCTTTGGAAGATGGAGTTTGGTGGTTACTTCTTCTTTTTTGGAGGATGGAGTTTGGCTGATGGTTGGAGGATGGAGTGGATACTCTCTTTTGAGAGTTTCTGGTTTAGACAATGCTATCACACAAATTTGTGTACGGGAAGTTTTGATCAGAATTTAGTTTGAATTTGTAATCTTGAGTCACAGATGTAACTCCTTATAGAATGAATAAATGAGGTCTATTTCCAATAAAAATAAAAATAAAAACTTGGATTACAGTCTCTCTGAGAGAGAGAGAGAGAGAGAGAGAGAGAGAGAGAGAGAGAGAGAGAGAGAGAGAGAGAGAGAGAGAGAGAGAGAGAGAGAAACGTCCGGCCACTCCCCCTGGTTAGTTAGGTATACCATCCTGCCCCTCTGAGCTATATAAATACCCCCACAGAAGCAAGGGTTTGGGCACACCCTCAGCTAATTTAGAACTCCCTCTCCCTAGCTCGTATCACTTGTCTTTCAATCTCTCTCAACCTGATCTACATGATATGGCCCAGAACAAGTCAGTCTCTGTTTTTCTTTTGCTTGTTCTGTTTTGTTTCCAAGAAAGTCATGAACTTATCCAGGGAAGGCGTTTGCTTTTGAGGAAGACTAAGGACTCCCAAACGCTTGATCTCCAAACTCCAAACAAAATCTATGAAAAGGAAACTACCAAGTATGGTGCTGGTAAGTTGAAATATGGCACTGATGATGAAACAACTAACGAAGCAATTGCTGAAGTGTCTGATCCTCCTCCACCAGCAGCGACCGAAGGTCATGTATTGTCTCACCCGCCTCCCCTACAGCCCCCAGTTCAGGAAATCACTAACTTCAGGCCCAGGGGTTCAGGACCCAGCGATGGTAATGGCCATTAATTCAAAACTGGAGCTATTCCTATTATATATAGTACTTATTCCTGCATGCATGTCTAGATGTAAGCATGCAAGCATATTGAAGGAAATGGCTTAATATGTTGTGTGTTTATAAATATTACGTCTAGTGTGGTACTGGATCGATTAACCAAAATGTATGATTTGTAGGGTTAAAGTTATTCCTGTTGCTTGTCCAAAAACAATTTATTTATAGTCTACGATCTTCTAATTAATGTTTGTGACTTTGAGCAACTACTACTGTGCAGACAATTCAGGCGTTCTATATTAATTAACGTCAGTGACTAGCCAGTTAATTAGCAAGCGTCCAATCGGGTTAATCTAAGCTCGGCTAGCTGCCAAAAGGAAACAATTCAGTGTCAAACTTGAGTCACCTACGTACCCACCCAACATTCATTATATTTAGATCATTAGTTTTTTAAGCCGATCGATCGATGTTAATTTTATCATAAGTCCAAGTATAATACATGTTACGTGTCGCATATATTGCTGGAATTAAACAACCATAAGTACTTGCACTAATTGATCAGAACCTGCATCCATCTAATTTCACCAAGACCATGCCGCGCGCCGATCTTGGTAGCCGTACCGGTACGTACGTCAATGATCTAGTTCCGTACGTAAGATATATTTCGCATATAGTTTCCACCTAATAAAATGACGACTATACATACTCAAGAGGCAGGAATGGTATCGTGCATTATGATGGGATCGATGTATCTCTCTGTTCTTCGGCTCTCTCTCTCTCTCTGTTTATTTTTTTCTTTTTCTTTTTACTACTAATTAATTAGAGATAAGACTAGTAAAGCAAATTAAAGTCCTTTTTTTGGAACTATATCCTTAAAATTCATTCTCTAATGTTTAATTCACAAGCAAGACGACCAATGAAGTTTCTGCAGCAATATAAGATTCAACTTCTATGGGCTTCAATTATTTCGTTTATGGAGGTTATAAGCAAGTGTTGGGCCACCCTCAACTCTCAAGATAAAGCAGCTTCGCCTGCTCACTTTGGGCTTGGCTTGAGCCTCGTGTGATAGCTTGCTTGGTGGTTAATTAGTTTTTTTTTTTTAGAACTTTTTAGGGCATATGAACCCACGAGGTAGACAGCAAACCGTCAATCTCATGGAGCGTTAGTTAAGAATATAATATAATAATGATATCTATATCTTCTCATAAATTTAAACTTTCAGGACAGCTGATGATTTCTTATATTATCACAGTAAAAGTTTTGAAATTCGAACTATGATTCTACACTTTATCCTATTCAGGGGCGGAACTAAGATTTGGTGCGTGGGGGAGTGATTAGCAAATTGTGTCGTATGTAAGGGTGAACAGTAATCGAAATTTACGATAGCAAAGTGTGTCACCAATATTAACATTAACCATATTAAGTTGTTTGTTATCTAGGAGCAAATTAAATTATTAAAGCCACCCATCTAAACCTCTCACTTGAGCTCCATCGAACTCAAATGAACGATAAAAATTAAGTAAACAAAGATAAACTTTTTTTATTGAATCTAAGATTGAATATTGTAAAGTCTCTACAATATAGATAAAAATAGTTATGTGAGATTTATTGCATTCACTCCTAATTGTTAACTCGATGCTAGTACATATGTACTTACTAACAAAACTAATCCAAACAAGCTAGCTAGTGAAATATTTAAAAGAAAAAGTGTAAATAAATAGAAAAAATGAGGTTGTAAATTTACCAAATAGCTTATAAAAGAGACCAAGATATTTTATTGCCTCTTATGAGATGTAAAAAAAAAAAAAAAAAAAGAGGATGTGAGATTTTATTAATGACAAAAAATAGGTGTAAGTATGAAAAAATTATTAAAAAACTAAAAGAAATCTAGACAACTAAATACTAAATGAGATTTTTGAAAATGTTTTGGGGGAAAAATTATCTTTATATTAGGATATCTTTAAAAAATATATATACTAAAGCATGCTTTTGAAGTTTTTTTTTTTTTTGAGGGGGGAATCCATCAAGGTAGGTCCGCCCCTGATCCCATTTATATAATTGAATATTTTACGTGTTGAGCGTACTAATTGAGTGAGAGTCTGTCCCACACGTGAGCGGAGAGTGTTAAGAATACAATACAAATATATAATTAAAGCTATCTCTTCTTATCGGTTTAAACTTTTAGAGCGTACAAGTGACGACTTCATAGTGTTATGGAGGCCAACTAGATACTAAGACATTACATCAAAAGCGTTAACTTAATTTAAGAATTGTTGGAAATTTTTTATCTCAATTATGCTAAACTTTTGTGCATGTGGACATGTCGGCTGTGACCGGCCAGTTTATTGCCATAAGTTTGAGAGAGTGAAGAATCTTCAAAGCTGACCGTTAATGGCCAATTGATATAATATATATATATATATATATATATATAGAGAGAGAGAGAGAGAGAGAGAGAGAGAGAGAGAGAGAGAGAGAGAGAGAGAGAGAGAGAGAATAAAAGAATCTCCCTAGAGTTGGGTGTAAGCCAATTTTTCCTTTCCTTTCTAGCCACGAGGGCTTAGTTGTGTGATTATAATTCTAATTAGAGGTTGGAGTTGAGATGCGGTCGAGCCACTATAACTTTCGTTATTGGGTACGTATGGTTCAAGTTTTACTTTTTCTGCCTTCTTTAACAAAGCTAACTGGTCTCGCAAATTTCCAATTAATGTTCTTTATTGTGTGAAGTTTTGACTTCTAAAAATAAATTAATACAAACTAAATTCTTTTGAGCAAAAGCGAGATCCTATATATAAGCTGGTTCCCTTTATCAGATCTCATTACCTAGGATCTCATCATGATCGGGTTTAGTGTTTTAGCTAGCTAGCTTCTTCGGCCGGTGCGGCTTTATTTTATACATTCTTTTTTCTTTCCCTAATAGTGGCTTTAATTTATACTTTTACTACATAAGAAATATATCTGCACCGTCATCTATCAATTCACTACAAGAGAAAAGGTTTTTTGAGATAAAATATTTTATCTCAAAAAATTACAATTTTGTCTTAAAAAAGAATTGGAAATGAAAAAATTTTGTCTCTAATTTGTCTCTAAAAGGCTGTCTCAAAGATTTTTAGAGACAAAATTACCAAAAATCACTTTTAGGGATGAAATGTTTCAGAACCAGTCGAAACCATTCGAACGGATAATTTTTTTTGAGATGAATTAATTTCATCTCAATATCTTGTTCGAATGGAATATTTTTTTGTTCGAACCGACACGTCCATTCGAACGGAATAAAATTTTGAATCGAACAAATGACCATATTTGATACTATTCGAACGAAATGAGTGTTCGAATGAAATATTTTTCCGTTCGAACTGACCCTTCCATTCGAACAAAATAAAATTTTGAATCAAACAAATAACAATATTTGATACTGTTCGAACCAACAAATTTTGTTCGAATGTAAATTACATCTGTTTGAACTGTATTTCACGTTATTCGTTCGAATGGGTTATTTTTTGTTTGAATGGATATTTGTTTATTCGAATGGATTTAGAAATAGTAATTTACCGTTCGAACGGTATGAGTCATACAAAACAGAACCAAATTAAATAAAAATACCATATTATTATTACACAAAATACAATTCAAATGTCAATTGTTCAAATGTTTTGAAACTTTATAATAGAAATAACCCTAAAAAAATAACTTTTACAATTATGGTGGTGGTGTAGAATTTTGTGACATAATTGACTGCAACTGAAGCATAGCTTTTTGTACCTCCATCTCCAATCTCTTCTGCATGTTCTCTTCTAATCTTGCCTCAAGATTTGCTGCTTGATCTAATCTGGTCAGCAACTCTTTGTCCTTGAACCTCAATCGCTTTATCTCAAGTACTGCTTCCTCCAATTCTTTAGTTTTGTCGTTATTCGATTTAGCTCGAGAATAGGATTATGATGTGGAAGATGGTTTAACGCAACATCCTAAACCTCTCAAATATCCAGAACGTGATTTTGCATACAATTGGGTTAAATCATAGTCAGCAGGACTTTCTTCTTTCTGCAAAAAAAAATATATATATATATATTAGAACTTAAATCAGAAAAGTGTATTATTTGTTAATATTTAACAGGGAGTAGAATAACTTATCATTTTGTTAGACAAACGATGAAAAAATTGAGAACTCGGATGATGGTGTATCTTTAAGTTTGATCTATTTGATATGTTCACAGTACTTCGTTGATCATATCCCATTCGAGAGACTATCATCTATATCGCATATATACTCAATCAAAAACTCTAATGTTAGTAAAAATTTCGACAGCATTTCCCTACAATTTTTCAAGTATGTTAATCACGATAAGTCTTCGACCCTATTCATGAGCCGAAGAACTTACAGATCACATACCCGAAGAATGTAAGAAAACACTAAACCAAAATTTTAATTAACTAACACAAGAGTTTAAACTGAATATATCTGCCATATAGATGATAGAATCCCAAACTGTCCACTTTGGACAATTCAAGAGTTGTACCCAAAAAAATTCTTTGGTCACAACTCTCGAACGGGTCTAAGGTTCAAGTACGTATAAAAATAACCCTAAAATCCAAAACACTCCAACTCCTACAATTATTGGCATAAATTTGAAAGCAAAGCAAATATATATGCAAAACTACATTACCAATCACCAATATTATATATATTTCATGTGATATTATATTATTAATTTAAGTGTTAATAATTCTTATGTTATAAGTTTTTGGATTATATTTTATAACTACTATTTATTAATCTAAGTGTAATCAATTCCTATGTTATATATTATATTATAAGTTTCCATCTTAAATATTTTATAACTACTATTTAAGTGCAATCAATTCCTATGTTATATATTATTTAATAAGTTTTTGGATTAAATATTTTATAACTACTATTTATTAATCTAAGTGTAATCAATTCCTATGTTATATATTGTATTATAAGTTTTTGGATTAAATATTTTTTATCTACTATTTATTAATCTAAGTGTAATGAATTCCTATGTTATATTTATTAGTTTTCATTTTAATATAAGTGTGAAATATTTTATTATTATATTATGTATATAGTTTTTCATAGAGTAATTCTACATAGAAGCCACTGTAGCGGTGCACTCGTTGCACTCACTGCGTGGCTACCGTTAGATCTTTTTTTTTTTTTTCATCTTCTCTGTGTGTGGTCTAAATGATGCCACATCATGTGTGTAAAATGGCTTCTCTAAACAGTGGCTTCTATCTATATTTATTCTTTTTCATAACTCTATGTTATATATATATATATTCTAAGTCCTATGTTATATAAGTGTTTTCAGTTCCTATGTTAAATACATATTTATATATATATAATTCCATATCCATTTTAAATCATTATGTTTGAACGGATACTATAGCGTTCGAACGGTACAAACCTAGGTTCCCATTTAAATTCACTCTGTTCGAACGGGAAATAATAGCGTTCGAACGGTATTTTCCCAGAATCCAAACACGAAATAGAGACCAAATTCTTTATGCAGAAAATATCAAATTCACGACATTAAATATCTAAATTAAAATAGTTTCCTTCTATTGTAAATGGGATTGTAGAAATACAAATATTCCATTTCTAGATTAACATATGTTATTAAAAACTATAAATTATCAAAAACCAAAAAATTAGGAATTTTACCTCAAATTTAAGCAATCCAAGCCAAATAGCAATATACAATACCTACAATGATATAAAACACATTATCGCAGAACCCTAAACCATGTCCAATAAATCAACTTGCTATGAAATTCGAAACACAAAAAAAATTCAAAAATATATTACTTACCTTTTATATTTCTCTACTTTCTCTCAAGAATCCCTTCTCTTGGAGGCCAAGTATGTTCCTCTACCTCTCCACAACTTTCTCTCACTCCACAACTCTCAAAATTTCGCACAAAATGAAAATGAACCGGAGGTTTGTGGTATTTGAATTTGTGAAGTCACGTTCGAACGGAACTTTTACTCATTCGAACACGAAAATTTCAAATTGCGCCAATTTTTGCCTCGATTTAATTTTTGTTCGAACGAGAAATTTACTAGTTCGAACAAAAAAATAGAATATTCCTTGGCATATTCTTCAAATGTCCAGAAGATTCAAAGATATTTTAGTTCGAATGAGGAATGTTTAAGTTCGAACGAACTGACATTCAGAATATTTGGCGCGAAGTTTCCCACCATTTTATTTCACGAAATAAAATCATTCGAACGGTACTTTATTGAGTTCGAACTAAAGTCCAACTTTTTGATATTTTATATACTAATAAGTCCTTTTTTTATTTCTTTTTACATCAAATATTTAACATTTTTAATTGTTTTAAATAAATAAAAAATAAAGTTCGTTCCCCAATTTGGGCAAAAAAAGGTGAACAAAAAATAAAATTCATTCCCCAATTTAGGCATTGCAAGCATTATATATGCTGACATATATAATTGTATTACTATTAATAAGTGAACAAAAAAAAAAACATGTGAATAACTAATATAGTACTTATAGTATATTACTTATAGTACTTATGAATAGTATATAAGTAAAATATATATATTAATCATATTAACTAATTGTATAGTTATCATAACTAATTCAATAGTTATAACTATATAGTACTTATTGTACTAGGCTACTTATAACTAATTAATAAATACTATAAGTATATTAATTATCTTAAATATTTTATACTTATCATAACTCATTCAATAGTTATAACTATATAGTATCTTTCTATTAGTATATAGTATAGTAACTAGGATGTAATATATTACTTATTGTACTAGCTATATAACTAATAAGTACTATATATATTAATCATATTAACTAATTGTATAGTTATCATTACTCATTCAATAGTTATTATAACTATATAGTAACTAGGATATAATATAATACTTATTGTACTAGCTAGGCTACTTATAACTAATTAATAAGTACTATAAGTATATTAATTATCTTAAATATTTTATACTTATCATAACTCATTCAGTACTTACAATTATATAGTAACTAGGATGTAATATAGTACTTATTGTACTAGCAAAAGTAACTAATAAGTACTATATATATTAATCATATTAACTTGTATAGTTATCATAACTCATTCAATAGTTATAACTATACAGTAACTAGGATATAATATAGTTATATTAAAATATTAACTTGTATCTTAAAATATTATAATACTATTATTATAATTAAAGTATTATCTTTAATTATATTAAAGTTAATATTAACTTTAATTATATTAAAGTATATATTAACTATTATATATATAGTACTAGATATATTAACTTTAATTAAATTAAAGCACTATAATACTATTATTAGTATTATTTTTATACTTTTGTACTTTGTAATATTAGTATTATTATACATTAGTATAGTAATATAATTTGAAATATATTAGTATAATAACCGTTCGAACGGGATATTGACAAGTTCGAACGGATTTTAATCCCTTTCTAACGGGTTTTTATTCCGTTCGAACAAGGTGTCACGATCTTTATACACCAAGTTCGATTCCCATCAAACCCACACACTGCATTCGAACCCTAAGCCGCCGATTACCTTTGACTCGCCCCTTATCTCTGCCGCCCAACCGCCACTTAACCGCCATAGGAACAACGCATTTTTTGCTTCTAAGAGGTACGGGCCTCTATTGTTACTTTTTTCAGGATTAATGAGCTTTGTTTGGGAGGGGGATTTCGGATTCCCCCCATTTTGGTGTAGTTGATCAATATAATGGATATTTAATCGGTATAAGTGATATAGATTCGCTTCTTAATCATTTCTACCGATTTAATCGAGCTCTTTTGGTGTAGATTAGAGTTTCGGCCATCGACTCAGCCATGGCTGTTTGGCTTCGATCTCGTTCGAACGCTTTCTATTCCATTCGAACGCGATATTGCCAAACAGATTTATTTCTGTTCGAACAAAAACTTACCGTTCGAACGAATATTAATTGCCTGTTCGATTGGATAGAATCTTCCATTCGAACAACTATACTAGTTCGAATGGAAGATTCTTAGTTCGAACGGGTTATTTCAATACAGTTCAATCTAAGTGTAATTCTTAAATAATATATTTTAAATATAATATTTATAATTATATTCTTAATTTTCTTGTGATTAAACAGTATATTAATGGCATCTACAGGACAAAAACGTGCAAGAGACCAAGTCAGTGAAAGTAGTACTAGACCAGCTCCTGCTCAGGCGTCGAGATCTATACTCGTCGAGCGTTAGATCATTTTGTCTGACTTCTCCGATCTTTCGTGGGAGGGACGGAGTATACAGTCCATCTTTACTAAGCGGGGATGGGTACCAATCTGTTAGCAGCAGGAGACTGCATACCCAGATATGGTCGGTGAATTTTACCGTGCCATGGGAGAGAAGAGTGCTGATATTCTTTTCTACACTTTATCAGTCCGGGGAGTGAGTATTAATTTTTCTCTCATATTATTGCTGAGTTCCTTGACATCCGGGGCGAGGTCGGCGCATATCCTGGACCAGCTACTTCAGGATTTGGATGGACGTGTGAAAATGTACAAGAGGATGTTGATCTGCTCAACACCAAATAGTCTTTTTAGTTATTATTTTACTTTTTTATATTGTATTGAACATTATATAGTTGAGATGTAATTAATGTATAGTTTTTATTTCTCGTGTTTGCTACTTTATTTATTTTTTTTATTTTACTTGCCATTCATGATAATATAAAAAATAATACTATTTTTAAAGTTATATTTATATAATTTAACATAAAATAAATCATTTTTATCAGAAAAACAAAATTAAAAATATATGTACAAATTAATAATGATAAACAAATTAATGAAAAAAAGTTCCTTTCGAAGTAATAAATTTAAGTTCGTACGGTTATTAACTTTCCCCGAGAAAACAAATTTAATTTCCCGCCAATATTATTACTGTTCGAACAGATCATATACTGTTCAAACAGAATTAATTGGTTGTTCGAACATTTTTTTCCTGTTTGAACGGTTTTTGTTTTTGAGACGATTTTTTTCGTCACAAAATATTACGTTCAAATGGATATTTTTCCATTCGAACAAATTTGTATCTGAGGCAATTTTGGAGATGAAATGAAAAATTCGTCTCCAAAAATGACTTTTAGAAATGAAATTTAGTTTGTCCCTAACTAATTTCGTCCTTAAAAATCAAATTTCTTGTAGTGATTGGGCCTAATATTGGTACTATAGATTCAGCTTTTTGTGTCTGCCATGCATGCTTCCACTTGCTCTTCTGATCTCCTCAAATGATGGACGGTCCTTTCTACACATGATATTAAAAATTATATTCGGGCTATCTTAAGTACGTTTAATATCAATATAATCTTTTGCTAAGATTAATGTGATTGCCTATCAATTCACTAGCTAGCGTCAAATGAACATGCAATAACAGATAGTTTTGGAATACAAACGTTGTCAAATGAGTAGAAAACCCTATCTAGCAACACGACTCCCTAAAATGCTAAAAATGGAACACGCGATTACGTACATCAATCATAATGTAGCACTCTCGATCGATCTCGTGTGCTTAGTTTGAGTAAGGATCAAGCAAACTCTTTGTGATCAGGGACACGCTTGACCCAACTCCATAGAGCTGAGTCCAACGAACTTTTATCATGTCAAAGTTCTTTTCCTTGCCTTGTTGATTTTTATCCTTAATTCCAAATCCTAAAGTTCTAGCTACATGACTCTAATAGTGTGATGTGATCAGTGCATGTTCATACGTACGCAGGGGTCCTCCCCCTTCTTGTAAGGTTATTGATCTTATTAATTAACCATTGTGCGGGCTCTAAAGGCATACGAAAAGCAGTTGAAAACTTTTTATCATTGTACTTCCAACCGCTAGACACTTGGAGAAATAACAATATTTTAAAAGCTGCAAGCTACAAATTAAAGGTAATGGGGACCAGCAGAGGAGGTATATATATTTAATTCATGGAAATCTGGCATTGTCTGACTGCAAATCTTAATTAAAGTTTGCGTGCATTAGGGAAGTGGAGATCAACAATAGAGAAAGAAAATAAAAATAAAAAAAAAATAAAACAACCATCCCATTTTTTGTAGAAAGCTAGGATGGTGGGGTCGACTAAGAACACCCAACATGTCCTCCAGCATACATCATGGTTTGTATAATAAGTGGTGCTACTATATATGTCGCCTGTAGGTGTCTATTTTTTGTGCCGTTTAGAAATTGTACTTTTTTTTTATTTCAAACATTTTTATAAAAATAAAAATAATAAAAATATATTAATATATAGTCTCTTCCTTAACTATTAAAAAATAATTTTAAAAAAATTTAAACACAAAAACGATCAAAATAAAAAGATAAATGAAGAGTTATAGTAGCATTATCTTTGTATAATATACATGATATATATATTGTACAAAAATAATAGAGTTGCAAGTACTTTTAAATAATTTTAACATAATTATGATTATAAAAGTACTTTTCCAATATTTTTTAACTGTTGATGTGATTGATTAATTAAAGTGAAAGAAATATTTTTTAAATAGTAATTATATTAAAACTATGTATGAGTACTAACCCTCTGAATAATGATAATGATTACTACTTTGAATAGGGCATTGAACCCTAAATAATACTCGCATCTACCATGGATTCTCAATTCATGGCTGGGGGCTGAAAACGGAGTCCCCCTAGATTTATTTTGTACTTCGTTTTTTTTTTTTAAAGAAAAAAAAAA
>QEOT01002661.1:342208-359982 GCA_003123785.1 Pterocarya stenoptera
ACTGGAAATATCTAATTCACAAGCTACACATTTAAAATTAAAAACACAACTTCTATTAATGTAACAAAAAATTAAAAAGAAAGATAAAAAGCATCTATTTTTTTTTCATATGGAAAGAAATATCTACCATAACATTAAAAAAAGGAACATCAAGACATGTTCTTTTAAGAAATCTGGAAATCAAAATAATCACATCAAACAATCCGAAAAAAAAAAAGGACTCAAATAGATCAAGACACATCCAACATCGTAATAATAAAAAAGACAAACCAAACCAAAAAACTCAATTAATTAATAAAAAAAAATAGTAAATCAAACGAATACAAACCTCGATGGAGCATAAACTTTAAGATTTCAACCCAAACAAATCAGATTCCGTAAAAAAACAAACCAACAAGTTTAAAAACAAAAAAACCAACAAATTTAAAATTCAAACCACTACTACTACCTTTTTCAACCACCATCACTGAGACCCATATCGGCCCCCCATCTTCATGTCAAAACGACATCACCGCCAGCGACAACATAATACGCCGGAGAACAAGGCTTCACCACCTTACTGCATTGTTGCCGCCTCAAGCCACCACCTTTCCTCACGATAAACCACCACCATCTTCCCCTCACGTCTCTCTCAGCCACTGTGACCCTCCCACGTTCAACCTTTCCGAGTGCAAAGACCACGGTACCATTTTCTCTCTCAGGACTTCACCCACCCTTACAACTCTCCCCAACTCTGTCTCTCTCACTTGTTATCTTTTATTTATTTCTTTCACAAATTAGAACAAACCAACCCCATCGTAGCTACCGCAGCCACTGCACCTTAGGAAAAAAAACCCACAGCACCGTAGTTTTTTATTTGAGTAATGTTACTCATCATCATAACTTCCATAATCCTCCCATCATCCTATGATGTGTCATTAGATAATTAGAGATTATTTATTATATTTCAATTGTGAACCTATCATCTAATGCCACATCCTGGGATGATAGGAGGATAATGGGAGTTGGGATGATGAATAAATTTTTTCTTCTTATTTTAGTTCCAATGCTTTTAAAGGAAGAAGTTAGTGTCTATGTATGGTATGAATGATGAATGATGAAAAATAAAATGATAGAAATACACCTCTTAAATTATACAATCCGTTTGTTTGTATCACATTTAGTTTTAGTTGTGTAACCCAAATATAATATATAATAATATAAAATATGGTTCAATGAATGCTAATTAATTTATAGTAATTAGGTGGTGTTATTATGGTAAAGAATAAGAAATTATATAAAAAAAAAATTAATGCCACAAGCCACCGCAAGACATCCCAACCTCTTTGTTTCTCCACTCAAGCCTATGTTTTCTAATCCTTTCCATCTCTCTCTCTCTCTCTCTCTCTCTCTCTCTCTCTCTCTCTAGATCGGAGCAAAACCAAGCTTCGCCTGTCAGCCCTTTTATCTGCTTCACAATGGCTTCATACCATAATTCATTGAAGTTGGCTCTTCTCCTCTCATGCTCGCTCATTGTCCTCAACCTTTTCTGTATTCCAGTCCATGCCCTTAACATCGGCCTTCTTGTTGCAGGTTCCGCCATCTCTGTGGTTTGTTCTTATTCCTTGCTATCTTTTCTACTCCATTTTAATGTACAATTTCTAGCTTCTTTTCCCTTTTCGCATTCTTGTTTTCTGATGCTTCAAAATTATTTCATAATCTTCCCCAACTTTGTCAATATTTGTTGGTAGAGCAAAGAATGCAGCAGGAAAGGCGAGTCACACTTTTGTAAAGGTATTTATATGTATATATATACATAGTATATCCTTCCAATGGCTTTACTTATGACTACGTCTCTATATTCTTGAACCGAGATTAATTAAGTCTCAGTTTCTTTGTTTTTAAGGTGCTAATTTAGTACTGTTGTTTCTTTTTTTGTGTGACCCAATATATATATATATAGTTCCTCCATTTTTAAGATACGGAAAGTACTGTGGGCTGTTATACAGTGGATGCCCTGGGGAGAAGCCTTGTGATGGACTCGACGCTTGTTCCATGATGCATGATCATTGTGTGGTTGCTAAAACCATAAGTTCATCCACCATATATATATATATATATGAATTCATATGCATGACCTTTGTGATTATTTCAAGAGCATCACATGGGATTCATATGCATTGACAGTATGATATGGTTTATCAATCCGGTTATTTATGCTTTTGTTCTACTATTTTTGGGCTATTATGTTAGATTTGATCTACGTTATGCCTTTTCAACTGGAAAAAAAAAAAAACAAAAAACTATCGATCGGTGATAGCATACCAAGCGCCACTGGTCAACGCCAAACAGCATCCACCGCAGCCCATTTTTCCTCCACCGAGAACCACAGTCGCTACCCACCCTGCCTCCTCCACGGTCAAGCAAACAGAAAAGCTACCTCTGTTTTACTTCTCGAAAACTGAGGAGTTTCTCTTTTCTGCTTGCCACCATTCGATGCAACCCAACCGAACGAAGCCGCCATCAACCTCCATCTAGACCACTGCCGCGTGCATCCTTCACCTCGTGTTTGGCCATCACCGCACCATCACCTCAGCCCAGCATCTGTCACGACCTCCCACGGTGCAATTGTCTCTTTGTTCATCCTTGGGTAAGTGCTGCCGCCGCACATTAGATGATCTCCCTCTCCTCTCTCTCTCTCTCTCTCTCTCTCTCTCTCTCTCTCTCTCTCTCTCTCACACAGCTTCACCACCTCACACGATGCCACCATCGCCGATCTTGGTTTGACCACCTCGAGCGGCAGTCGCATGACTTGCTTCTCTCACATGGTGAACTTTATTTTTGCTAGTAAGCTACCGCTCAATTACTTCTACATGAGCTGCATTTGCTAAACACCCGATGACAATCCACCAAAAAAGAAGATGCAGAGAAGAGAGAGAGAGATGAAGAAGAGAGATGACACATAGATGAAGATGAAAAGAAGATGCAAATAAGAGATATAGAGAAGAAGAAGGGGAGAAAAAGGTTACTTTCATTGAGAAAAAGGTTAATTGCCTTAAAATATATATTTTTTCCTTACTGGTACTGCTTTCTTGGCCATTAGAGGCTTAGAGCAGGTTCATGTGTTTGATAAGGGTGGTTTCGAAGGAACAAAAGAAAAGAAAAAGAACCTGGTAGTGTTGCTCTGTCTCGCAAATATAGCATGCAGAAAGAAAAATATCTCCCTATATGTAAAAGCTACAGTGCAGAAAGATGAGGATACTCGACAAGTCTGGCCATATTCGTGAATAATGATCGTACGATTTCAACCCCAAAGCACACAAAATCATCATCACGATCTTGGGAATCATCTTCTTCTCAGACCTAGCCCAGCTGGTGTACACTGCTGGGCAAAAGTTAATGGAGTTAACAGGAAACAAACAAAATTAACGACAGAGACAAGAATGGGATGGAATTGTGTCCATCGGTTTTTCCTTTTTTGCCTTTTTATCCGTTGAGTGTTATGATGCTTAAGGTTTATTATTTTCATCTATAGTAATGAAAAGTATTTTCTTGTCCTTCCGTATATAGCTCGTGTGTTGTGTTTTTTTGTCATTTTATTATGTTCCTTTGTGTCCGTTGAGTGTTAGGAAGTTTTGAGTTTATTATTTTTATCTTTTATGATTTGCAGGTTGTGTTAGTGATTCAAGTGTTTGTAATGAGTAAGAAGTTTTTAATTTCGTTGACTGTACCAAAAGATAAAAAGTCTTCACTTAAACAGACACAATGAGATAAAAAGATACAATAACACACAGACTATACACGGAACAATAAAAACACTGTTCATTACTGTTCATTCCGCATAGCAGCTTATATAATAGAGACAGATATATATATAGTGAATGTATTACTGATCAGTAGAATTTCTTTGAGAAAAAGTCTTATTAATTCTCATAAACCAAAGAATGGATACAAGGAGAAATATCCTCCAATTTAAATACTCTCCACAGAGAGATAGCATTCTTTGCAACACATGAGCAACATTATTAATACTCCAAGGAGTATGCCTAGTTAACAGACCAGTGATGCACATATCTCAACAATTTATTAACATCTTTGATGATCACTCCCACTGAATTCCATTTCTCCTCTGTGTTGTTTGATAGCATTAACTATTGAAAGTGAATCTCCTTCAAATATTACTTATTGCAGTCCCAGTTCATTGCAGAGAATAGTGGCTTTAAGTGCTGCTATGGATTCCCCCAGCTGTGCATCTGGAAAAATCTCCTTAGTTGATCTTAGAGTTGCTACAACTCTGCCTTCTCAATCTCTTACAATGACTCCTATTCCAACTTTGCACTGAACTTTATAGATGGCTACATTTCAGTTAATCTATTATGTGTTAGTAGGAGGTGTTTTCCATTTTTGAACTATTTTAGCTTGTGCAAATCCCTTGCTCTGATGGTACCCTTTTTCAATTATTTCCTATAATCCTCTAGTGCTTGGTGTTAATGGAGGACCAGATTACTAGGAGGTGTGAATTTTTCTTCAAAAACAAAGGTATTCCTTCTTCTGCAAATCTATTGAGCAGTTATAGCAATCTCTTCTAGTACTATCTCTTGGGGCATGAATGAGCATAAATAAGTGAGCAAATCCTGAAATGGTGTTTCCTCCACACTACAATTCTGTAACCTTCTAGAGCATGAACCCCAAACATCCTAAACTGACCTACAGCTCCATAAAGCGTGTACCACAGTTTCTGGCTCTTTTAAACATAAAGGAAAGTTAGATGAATCCACCATCTTCTTTGAAAAGATTGAGTTTTGTGGGAAAAGCCTCATGACTAGCTCTCCAAAGAAAGACTTTGACAGCATTTAGAACTTTAAGCTTTCATATTTTTGGCCAGGCCTCACGATTGCTTGATGATTGTCCCTTCCATTACAAAAAAATTTAATTTTTACCGGCGTTCCATAAGCGACGACACCTGTCCAAAAAAAGGCTGCTAAATGTTTAGTGGTGGTTTTTTGGAGGCATAACCGTCCGCCGTTACTGGGTGGTCGTTATTTTTCAATAAAACGTCGGTATTTAAAAATCTCATTAGTAGAGTTTGTCAACAATTTAGCGACATTTCTTAAAACGCCACCAGGTTTTCTAAGTTAACGGCGTTTGTCAAAATGCCGCCATTTACTCGTTGTCATCTCATTGCATATAATAGCGGCGTTATAATAAGCGTTGCTGCTAGTACGTTGTCCGTGCATCATATAAATTGGTGACATTTTTTAAACACTACTAATAATACGTTGGCAATATATTAAATATATTAACGACTTTTGTCTAAATGCCGTAACTAATACAGATAGCGACGTTATAATAAATGCCGCTACTAATATAGTGCCAGCACATCATATAATTATTTTTTAATTATTTTTTTTAGAGTTCTGTTCATTACTTTATTCTTTTAATTATTATTTTTTTAAATTTGCCAACAAGTTTTCCACGCAGAACTTCCCGCTCAGTTATTTTTACTCTTTCGGTGAGTTATTATGTTCAATCATCTCCTCTAAAATAAATCATTGCACTTTTGGAATGTGTTTTTTCTTTTTTTTTTTTAAATCCAAAGGAGGCTTGTTTTTCGGCGTCTTCTGTTGCTGCTTACGGTGGCGTCGTGGCCCAACTGCAGCAAGACATGGCCCTCGGTTTGGAGAACAATGCTCTGTTCTTCTTGCTTAAAACAGAGGCTCCAGGATCGGTTTTTGGCGTATCACATGCATGTGGCTTCCGATGCAGAAGGAGCTACACTGCTTACAGACTACAATCAACAAGAACAACCGGCATCAAGAGATCAAGAAAATTAGAGCGTTTTACCTTTTGAGACCGTGCGAAGTGATACAACTTCGAAGGAAAGAAGAAGAAGCTAAGAGAGCCATTAGACAAATCTGAAGCCGAGAGACAAGCTAAGAGTTTTGTGGCTTCTTGTTGCTCTGTTCGCGAAGTGCAGCGGCATGACTGTGCTTTGCGAAACACGCCGAGTGACACGGGACAACCATGAGGTGGAGGAAAGGTGGTGGTGGCACCGAGGTAGAGCCTTGCGTGGCCATGGCTGATTGGAGAAGGAATCGGCGTCGGCAGCAGCAGCTGGAAGAAGGAACCAGAAGAAAAGGAGGAGGAAACAGAGTGCAGCGGCGCATATGAGGGAAAGAGATGAAAACCTAGTGTTTTCACTTGCATCCGCACGGGCTGGGTTCCCACATCATACGAGCTGGCCTCTTTTAAAACACATGGCTGGGCCATTTCACTTCACACATGGGCTGGGTTTAAATAAGCACACGGGTTGGGCCCTATTTTACCCCTCTTCGGCCCAAATAAAACACAGCCCATTAAAACAATCTAAAACACAACTAACTACACACAAGCCCAACCAAGAATTAAATTACAAAGAAAAATAAATTAAAATAACTTTAATCCGGATGCCATCAACGAGGGACGCTGGGTCCAACTCTATAATAACAGTTTTGAGTTTCAACTCGGTGTAATTCTACACAAATTTAAATATCTTGACTCCAAACGTTAGTGATAGCAATTTTTAAAACCAAGGATACACGTAAAATGAACATGCATTTGACTATATTATTATAATATATATATATACTATATGTAGTAGTAAAACTATTAGAGTATAATATATAGTATTATCATTAATTATGTTTTCAATGAGTTAAAAGAATAATTCACCTGGGTCCTGACAAAATGTTTTGTGGCAATAACTAATTTATTAGTATTTTTTTCTTTGTATTATTTAAATAATTTTTTTAATTTTTTACCGGCATAAAATTGAACAAGCCAGCATTTAACAAAACGCTGCAAAAGCTATATATTATTACCAGCGTAATAATATAACTGTCGGGAAACGACTCATTTACCGGCGTATAATAGATATATTTTCGGCATTTTTTAAAACGCTACCAAATCTATATATTATTACCAGCGTAACAATATAAATTTCGGTAAATTCAATTATTTAGCGGCGTAAATTAAGCGCCGACAATAACATAATTTTACTTGTGTATAAACAACCACCGATAATATAAGCACCGACAATTCTTAATTTTTTTGTAGTGAATTCCTTCTATCCATGAGTTCTCCTTTCAGGTGGTATGCACTTTTAACTGAGAAATTACCATCTTCAATGCACCTCCAAGCCAGCCTATCTGAACTATTACAAAGACTAATGGGAGTTCTAGAAATAATCTCATAATCAAAATCAGAGCAAATTTCCTTCAATAAAGATAAGTTCTAGTGCTTTGAATCAGTATCTATCAAGTCTTCAGTCTTTGCATTTCCATCCAATAACCTCACTAGAGTTTGAATCCTGAAAGAGGATGGTTTAGGGACCCATTTATCATGTCATATCTTCACTGATTCTTCATTCCCTATTTTCCATATCAACCCTTCATTTAAGAGTTGTCTAGCTGTCAATTTACTCTTCCATAAAAAGGATCTATTGCTACCCAGTTTGGCATTGAAAATATTTAAGAGTTGTCTATTTGAGGAAAATATTAATTAGCCTTTAAAACCTTTTTGCCCGATGAATGTGAGTGCTGAATTAGTCTCCATCCTTGTTTTGCTAGTAAAGCCAAGTTGAAATTTTCAAAGTCCCTAAAGCCCAAGCTTAGCCTTTCCTAATTGCTGCCAACTTAACTAATGAATTTTTTATCCGTCTTCCCTTTGCCCCCACTAGAAGTTTTTCAAAACTATATTAATCTCCTTCAATAAGACATTTGGTATCTTGAAAAAGCCCATGCTATAGGGGGTATAGCCTGAATAACACATTTGAAGAGGATTTCCTTGGCTACTTGTGATAATAATCTCACATTCCAGTTACTCATTTTACTTCTGATCTTGTCCAGTATTGAATTGAAGGCTTTGGATTTGTGTCTACCCACATATGAAGGTAAACCCAAATATTTCTCATATAATTTTGACTCTCTAACACCTGATGTTGCCAAGATAATATCCTTCACATCTGGTCTAGTATTTCTGCTAAAGAAAATTGATTTTTTTCCATATTCAATCTTTAACCTGATGCATGTTCATATGTTTCAAGAAGCTTGAAAAGCCTGCTCCATTCCAAGGAATTAGCCTTGTAGAAAAGAAGGTTGTCGTCTTCTGCAAAAAATAAGTGGTTAATTTGTAAAGAATCTCGAGCGATAAGTATCCCTGAAATATGGCCTTTTTCTTCTGCATTGTTTAGTATAGAGCTTAAGACTTTTGAACAAAGAATGAATAAATAAGGGGAAAGGGGATCCCCCTATTTGATTCCTCTTGAAGGCTTGAATCTACTCTATGGGACCGGCCAATTTATAAGAATGGAATAACTAATAGTACTCACACACTTCATAATGAGTGCAATCCACTTAGTGTCAAAGTCCATTTTCTACATAACAGCTTCCAAAAAATTTCATTCCACTCTATCATATACCTTACTCATATCTAGTTTGAGTGCCATGTAGCCTTCTTTTCTACCCTTCATTTGAGTCTGCATAGTGTGTATAGCTTCATATATAGGTAACAATAATATTATCAGATATAAGTCTACTTGGTATAAAAGCACTTTGTGTTGAAGCTATCAGATACTGATCAATAGAATTGAATTAATTAGGATATATCATGAACATTTTGCACGAATACATACTTAATTCCATGTAATACTAAACAGGGAAATACTAGCTAGGAAATTCAACCCGTAATTTTGTTAATGAAAAATCCAATTCAAAATCAATATATCTGATAAGAAAACTATAAGGCTAAAGATCGATGCAAGTAATTAAGGACTTCTCAAAATAAATAGTTTACATACATGTGATGATCATCATCAAGTAGATCAGAATCCAAGAGAAAAGGTAGGAACCTAATGAATGCAGTCCACTGATCTTACAGTGGGACGTTCTAATTATCATGCCTGAGTATTTTGGAGTTACGTACTAAGGATGAAGATCCCCTACCTTAATACAAGGCTTTCCTATTTACAGACTTCATTGACCTGTGATTAGTGTAGTCTGATTCCTTCCATTTCACTTGATTCCTTTCATTTATTTGTAATCAATCTCTACATGTAATTTCCATACATATATGTGTAAATACAATTATATAATGCAATAGATTCACCAACGCAAGGTGTGGTGGTTTTTCAAACATTCTCACGTACCCTGAAAGAAAAATTATTCTCATCAGCTATTATTCACTACTCCACACCCCCACACCCTATGAAAAACACCATCACATCTTATGAAAAACGCGTTATAGGTGTGGAGTGTGAAAATAAATAATGACTAATGTATAGAATTTCTCACCCCAAAATCATCACATAAAAAGTTTTTTCCCAACTTCTTAGGAAACGTGCATGCATGTATCCTCAATATATATATGCTGAACATGCATATATCTTGCAAACGCATGTCTACAATTTATAATACATGACCTTAATAATTAATAAGCCCTTCATGACTACACTCAAACTAAAGAACAAATTGCTTCCACTACAAGAAAAAGGGCTTTTGTGATCATTTGTTTGTGACGAAAAGATTATTTGTGATAAAAAACAGACTCATTTTAGCTGTAAATAGTCATATCGCTAAAATTAACTGGTCACAAATAAATAATTTTCTTGTAGTGTTCGATCTTTGGTGAATAAACTCTTTAATTATATTAGAATATCTTACAGAAATTTAAATATATATATATTTTAATTAATCTTTTTTCAGTGTGAAACATATTAACATAGAGAATATTGACATCTCACATAAGGCCACTGCAGAAGAAACCTTAGGGAAACCGTAGGCTTTTCTGTTATTCATTCTCTCAAGTTGTGTAACTATTTTATTCTTTTCAGATTCTTGTACAAAACGTGTTTAAATATCCCTTGTGATTCAATACAATATACGATGGAAGTCAGTGGAAATGGTGACTCTGATATAGTATCAGAACAACTGACTCACAGTCCCTGATCCATGGCGTCAGCCTCCTCCATTTCTTCTCCCAACCCTTCCATCATGTCTTCCTTCTCCTATATTGTCACAACAAAATCAAACACAGAAAATTACCTTCTATGGAAGGTGCAGATTGCTGCATATTTACGAGGTCATGATCTCTACCAATATATCGATGGTAGCTTGATTTGTCCCTCAGAAACTATACTTCACGAATCCTCTTTTACTCCCC
The DNA here is from genome assembly GCA_003123785.1 of Pterocarya stenoptera. Taxonomy (NCBI): domain Eukaryota; kingdom Viridiplantae; phylum Streptophyta; class Magnoliopsida; order Fagales; family Juglandaceae; genus Pterocarya; species Pterocarya stenoptera. The sequence goes on from QEOT01002661.1 coordinate 352,385, forward strand.
AACCCAATCCCAAATTTTCTTCCTGGAAACGCACTGATCAACAAGTGCTAAGCATTCTCTTTTCTTCTCTCTCAAATTCTATCATTGGCTATGCGCTTTCATCAAACACCTCTCGTGCATTATTGCTCACTCTTGCTTCCATGTTTACATCACACTATCAGGCCAAACAATTTCAGGCACGTTTTAGCTAGCCAACCTCACACGAGGTGATCAAACTATCACAGATTTCTTCGGTAAGGTGCGTTCCCTTGCTGACATTCTTGCCACCATGGGAACCCCACTACTAGATCAAGAGTTTGTAACTTATCTCCTCACGGGGCTTGGTTCAACTTATGAATCGTTTGTTACTTCCATAACTACACGAGCTGAGCCCATCTCTTCTAATGAACTTTATCAGTTGTTGCTTGTCCATGAAAGCAGATTATCTCATGCAGCAAAGACTACAAGTTCCATGGAGCCTTCAATCAACTTCACAAATATTGGAAACCGTGGCCGTAACTCCTTTAGAGGAGGATGAAATGGTAGAAATGGCAGAGGTGGTCACAATGCTTACTCAAATCGTGGCGGTCGTTTCTCTTACAATCAGTCACTTACTCCATCAAATTCAACCTACAATCAGCGACCAACATGTCAGGTGTGCCACAAAGCAGGCCATGTAGGCTTGCAGTGTCGGCATCGTTTCAATCACAACTATCAATATGTTGCTCCACCTTCCTTCTCAGCAAACTACACAAGCCCTCAACCTTAAAGTTTCTCAAACAATACATGGTATCCTGATTCTGCAGCGACTCACCACATCACCCATGACTTTGATAACCTTAACCTCTCTTCTGAGCCGTACAGTGGTAATGATCAAATTCGGGTTGGTGATGGCTCGGGCCTCTCCATTCAAAGCACTGGTGACTCATCTCTATCTTCTCCTTCTTCCTCTTTCTTACTGAGAAATCTTCTTCACGTTCCAAACATCACCAAAAATTTGATCTCTGTTTCTAAATTTTGTCAAGATAATTGCTGCTATTTTGAATTTCATGCAAATTTCTTCTCTGTGAAGGACATAGCGACAGAGAAGCCCCTCCTCACAAGTCCAATCCGTGATGGTCTTTATGTGTTTCCTTCTCCTTCCATGACTCCTACTCTCTCTCCATCAGCTCATATCGGTGAACGTACTACCACGACTCAATGGCATTTTCGGTTGGGTCATCCTCATCAGTCTGTCGTTTCCAACATCTTGTGCACCAACTGTTTGAAGACTTTTTCCAATAGCCTAAAATACAGCTGCCTCGATTGCCCACTTGCTAAGAGTCATCAACTCTCGTTTGTGTCTCACTGGGCCTCTTCCACTAGGCCTTTAGAACTTGTTTGTGCAGATGTTTGGGGCCCGTCCCCGTCTGTTTCTAAAGTAGGCTATAAGTACTATGTATCGTTTGTTGATCAATTCACCAAGTTTACCTGGTTTTATCCATTAAAATTAAAGTTCGATGTTTTTCATGTGTTCTCCAAATTTTTACCTTATGTCGAATGTCTTTTCAATACCAAACTTGTTGCATTACAAACTTATGGGGGTGGGGAATTTAAATCTCTCACACCCGAATGTCAAAAATTGGGTATTCATCACCAATTTTTCTGTCCACATACTCATCAACAAAATGGGCTTGTGGAACGGAACCATCGGCATATTGTAGAAACTGGGCTTGCCCTTATGGCCCATGCCTCCCTTCCTCCTCATTTTTGGACTGAGGCTTTTGAGACTGTTGTTTATCTCATTAAGCTCTTACCGACTCCTACTCTTCAAAATAAATCTCCATTTTTTCAAGTTTATCATCATCATCCTGATTATCACTTTTTAAAAGTGTTTGGTTGCAAGTGTTTTCCCAATCTACGCCCGTATAACAAAAATAAAATTAACTTCCGCTATGCTCCATGTTTTTGTATTGGTGACAGCTCTATACATAAAAGTTATCACTGTTTGGACCTCACCACTCATCGTTTGTACATATCTCGGGATGTTTTATTTCATGAAGATGATTTTCCCTACTCTAACTCACGGCCCATCACATCTCCTCCTTCCCATGCTTCTTCAAACTCACCTATCAGTAACTCATCATCGGCCTTTCTACCTCTATTCTCAAAATCCATTCTTGGCCCATGCCAGGCCCGATACTTACATCTCCTTCAGTATCATCACCAATCTCCCCTGAAATCCCTAATTCCCCTTCTTCTTCCCGAAACACAATCCACAACCTCAATCCATCGACTTCTTCGCATCAAATCCCTAGTTCTCAATCTCATCCTATTCTCCCTCCACCCCGTTCCCCCATTATCACTCGATCCCACACTCAATCCTCTCGTCCTCGTGTTCGTATGGGCGGTACCATTCCTTATCCTCCTTGAGCTTGTCTCACTACCACTGTACACACGCCCGAAAACCCAACAAGTTATGCAACAGCTTCGAAACATTCAGAATGGCAAGATGCCATGCAACAAGAGTTCCATGCCCTTCTACAAAATCATACCTGGATCTTGGTTCCGCCCAATCCCTCAACTAATATACTTGGTTGCAAGTGGGTATACCATACAAAATTACAGGCAAATGGTTCCATTGAGTGGGAAAGGCGAGACTCGTAGCCAAAGGCTACCACCAACAGCCTGGTATCAACTTCCAGGAGACCTTCAGTCCCGTGGTCAAGGCCCCTACCATTCGGCTCGTTTTATCCATTGCGGTTGCCCATGGCTGGCCTCTCAGACAGATTGACATTCAGAACGCATTTCTTCATGGAACACTCAATGACAGGTATTCATGCAACAACCCCAAGGTTTTATAGATCCGTTGCATCCTAACTATGTTTGTAAATTGCAGAAAGCAATTTACGGCCTCAAGTAGGCCCCTAGGGCATGGTTTGCCTAGTTGAGTACTTGGTTACTGTCCTACGGTTTTAAGGCTTCCCAAGCCGATGCATCATTATTCATTCTCAGTCATGGTGATCTGCACATGTATCTCCTAGTCTATGCTGATGATTTTATAATTATTGCTTCTCGTACCTCTACTATTGATAAATTTATTCATGACTTAAGTGAAGCATTTCCTATTAAAGATTTGGGTAGTCTATCCTACTTCCTAGGCTTGGAAATTATTAGGTTGAGTAATGGTCTACTGCTCTCTCAACGGAAATATATTAAGGACCTATTATCTCGAGCTAACACGCTGCAAGCCAAGTCTATCACATCTCCCATGGCAGCATCTTTGAAATTGTCCTAATTCAACTCACCCAGTTTTGATGATCCTACCCTATTTTGAAGTTTGGTTAGAGGTTTGCAGTATTTATCGCTTACTCAGCCTGACATCTCCTTTGCGGTAAACAAGGTGTGTCAATTCATGCATGCACCCAAATTACCTCATTGGACTGCTGTAAAGAGAATACTGCGTTGCTTGAAAGGCACTATAAATCATGGTCTATTTTTCTGCTCACAATCCTCTTTCAAGCTTCAAGCTTATTCAGATGCGGACTGGACTAGCTGTCCAGATGATAGAAGATCAACTAGTGGTCTTTGTGTCTATTTGGGCAAACATCTAATTTCTTGGAGCTATAAGAAGCAACACACTGTTGCACGCTCAAGCACGGAAGCATAATACAAGGTTGTAGCCTCCTCGGCAGTAGAGTTGATCTGGCTTCAGACTCTCATTTCAGAACTGGGCTTCCTTTAAATCAAGCTCCCACAATCTGGTGTGGCAATATTGGAGCCACTTACTTGGCTGCCAATCCAGTCTACCACTCTAGAGCAAGGCATATTGATATTGACTTCCATTTTGTTAGAGATAGAGTTGCGGCAAAGACATTAGATATTTCCTTCATCAGCTCAAAGGATCAGCTTGCAGATCTCCTTACAAAGCCACTTGTAGCTGACAAATTTTTTAAACTAAGAATGAGTCGCAATGTTGTTGACACTCCCTTGGACTCGAGGGGGTGTATTAACATAGAGAATATTGACACCTCACAAAAGGCCACTGCCGCAGAAACCTTAGGGAAACCGTAGGCTTTTCTGTTATTCATTCTCTCAAGTTGTGTAACTGTTTTATTCTTTTCAGATTCTTGTACAAAACGTGTATAAATATCCCTTGTGATTCAATACAATATACGATGGAATTCAGTGGAAATGGTGACTCTGACAAAACAACCATGCACAAACCCGGCCCCACCAGAGATTGATCCGGCACGAAGTAAACTATATATATGTATGCAATAATATCACACATTCGCAATACTTTGTAATATTTCTTTAAAAGAATGTACGTTAATAAAACAATTTCTCATCACTGGAATAGCATTGTGGAGGGCTTAAGCAACTGAGTGGTCAAAGTACTTTTAATAAATTATATATCATGAGCAGTAAAGGCCCAATGACTTCCTCAAGTCGATCGGGAAACATACGGCTCGCCTTTTGCTCTTTCGTTTCTTTAATTATTTAATTCAAAGCTGGTTTGGATGTCGAGACAGTCTCATCTTAACATCTAAACATTAATATACATTTAAATATGGGTACGGCTAGTTTGCCGCCCCATTTTGACCGCTGGGCAGTAAAACTAATTTTTTTTTCTTTTCACATTTTTTTAACCTATTTAAATATATTTAAAAATATATATATATCAATATATTTAAAATCACTTCTTTAATCACTAAGTATAAAAAATAAAAAAAAATAAAAAATAAATTTGCCCAAGCGGTACACTTAGGGGTACATTTGGGACAGCAGACAAGCTTTATCCTTTAAATATAAATATTTTTGAATTTTAAATTATTAATTCTTTCATTTAATTATTATAAAATTTTCAAACAAAATATAAAAAATAATTCAATTTTTTAAAATTCTAAATAAAAATTATATTAAATATATTTTAATAAAATTTTAATTTTATAATATTTTTATTAATTTGAGCTCTCATTTTTTAAAATCTCATAAAATATTTTAATTCAAATAATATCAATATTATTCATAAATTATTTGATTATTATTCACAAATTTCATGAAGCATCATCTCAACATCTAAATTAACGAGGCATCAATCTTGTCAGTATTAATAGTACAACTGAAAGCTAATAATTCTGCCTTTTGTGGTTAGTGATGATGATCATAATGTTTACAGCCAGCTTGGAAGTTCCAAGTTGGAACTGCAAAAAGTTATCAAAGTTAGGTTTAATAAAGAGAGACAAAATTAAGTAGCTAGTATCCAATCGGCCGGCTTAATTCTGCTACGTATATTTATTTTTGTTCTTTTTTGAGCACTTCATTGCTCATGTAATTGGCCAAATCAATTAGTTAATTAGTTAATCATATTAAAAAAAATAATATAATCAATCATATTAATAAAATATAAAAAATATATATATATATATAAATGATTGTACATAAAATTTTTATAATTAATATATATTAAAGAGACCTTAAAACGCACGTATGCATGTAATTAATTACGTGCATGGTTAATATTCCCAGTCCCATGAAAAATTATGTGCTGTCAGTAATAAATGCAAGTCTCTGCCACTACAATAAAAATGATCTTTTGTAACTAGTTATTTACAGTTAAAATGAATCTTTTTTCGTCATAAATAACTATTTTCGCTACAAATCAATAGTAATAAATACCCGTTTTTCTTATAACGTGCATACGTATAAGTTGGGTGAAGGGAATATATACGACTGGCCCTGGCCTGCGAAAGATACAATATCAATTATCATGTGTTTGCTTAAATAAAAATATTGCATGTAGCTAGCTAGCACTGTCGGGTGCAAGTGGATTAATGGTTTCCATTGCAGTTTCGGACTAGTTACATGACTAGCCCTAATATGCATTTCTTGAGTTGTTTAAAAATTTAACCAATATTAGACTTTGATACGGTATATATCTTACACAGTACTTGGGGTATTTGGGGCTTAGTTTAATGACGATCCAAGAAATCATGATTTAAAAAAAAAATAATTAAGCCCATAATTAATGCATATGGCCATGCATGGGCCGGACAGACAAAATACATGATGAATTATGAAAACTATTCTTAATGCAGTATTCGACTGTGTTGTAATATATATAGTACTGATCATGTATATATAAAAAAATTTATGCTGCAAACGAGAAGTGAAAAATGACTAATATTGTCGGTGCATGTGAAAACGACAGTGTTGTAATATGGTACTACTACTCATGGACGTGTTGTGTTGTGTACTTAATTGATATTTTGGTTACTGCTAATTAAGATTTGCAATATTAATACTGCTTTTGTAATATTGGTTAATGTCTAAATATTCAATGTCGCTACTTATTCCGTTTTTCTGTAGATGTAGATATTATGCTGCTATTGACGTTACTGCTCATGAATGTGTTCTCTATGCCCATCTAGTCGATCGATCTTAATTACTGATCAACCACAAAATTATGTTTACCGAACTCTACTTTGTTTAATTTGCTTGTCATATAGTAATTACAAATGTGTTATAGATATGTAATAAATCTATGTAATGTTGGTTTCAATCTTCCCATATAGGGGCTTTTGGTTAAAAAACTTATTACTTATCCCACACGTGTTGAAAGGTGGCTTGAATCATGTTAAAATAGTGCCTCTACAGATTGTTTGTTCGAGTAGTGTCTTCACCGCTGGAGCGAAGTCTCAACCCATGAGTTATCTTAATACCCGCTTGACAATCAGGCACTCTAGCAGGATGCTAGCCCTCACATTCGTTCGAGTACCACTCAACACATTGCTCGAGCGAATATTTCTTTTTAAGAGATAGTTCTGCACCGTTTCAATATAAATACAAATTACTTCAATTGTATTTTCACTTTTTGGCCTTTGGGGCAGCCATATACATACAATAGAGAGAGAGAGTTGTCCTTTTGTGAGAATCTCAAAATTCGTTGGATGTATTGGGATTTTGGGATTGAGAACTTTGTGATTGATCTATTGTACTCCATTTATGTTGATAATGAATTCATTGAGACCAACCCAGCCAGTAGACGTAGACTCACATTGAGCTGAACTACTTAAATTTTGATATTCTGTGTGTGATTGTCATATTTTCTTTTGTTTACTTCTGTTGTTATATTTCAAATTAGCTTTTGATAACCAGTTAATCCCAACAGAGAGTTCATATTTCCTTTGTTATTGTTTTATCACCCAGCTTTAATGGAATCNCCCCCCCCCCCCCCCCCCCCCCCAACATCATATATACCAATAGGCAATATATTATATACAACAATATTAGAACTACTGGTACTAATTCGAAGTCTCTGATCTCTGTGTTGGCTTAGTTCGACATCTCTCTTCATCATGCCAAAGTCTAAGTTCAATAGTGCTTTTGCTACTTTCTTGCTTGTTTTGATATTTTGCCATGAAATTCTGTGCGTTGAGGCAAGGCATTTGAAGTCTGAGGAGCACTATTGCAAGACGCTGTGCTCCATGCACGGCGAGAACAGTACTACTTCGACTGCAACAAAGGTCGAAGTTAATGGTGATCATCATGATCAATTAGAGCAGACAAGTAAGGTTGAATATGTTAATGACTTTCGACCAACAGAACCCGGTCACAGTCCCGGAGTCGGTCACTCC
>QEOT01002662.1:0-40006 GCA_003123785.1 Pterocarya stenoptera
GAAGAAACTTCTGAAGTTAAAGCTCAAGTGGGCAGATCTTTCTCTTACTTGATTTCACTTTATGGGCAACAATTGCAACCCCTTTTAAGCAACCTCTCTCCCGTGAATGCTAATGCGCTCGCTACATTGCCCCAAGGAGTTGAAATCTAGTTAGGTAGTCACCATTCTTTTCCCATAATTTGGACTTGGTTCATCACTAAATTTGTTTCCCATTAGATTGGTATTTGTTCTTTAACGATGCTTGCTTCTGGATTCTGTTTGTGATTATAATGTTTTAGTCGTAGCATTCTACACTTGATCTGGTATGTTAAAAAGTGAGAACCTTCCTGGATTTTGTTGAACCACAAACTGACTTTCTGTATCGATATGGGAAAAGTTATGAGGTGGTTGGTTCTAGTTCCTAACTGGTGTATTCTGTTGCATGCTTACTGTGTAAATATCAATAAATAGTATTGCTATAAAGGCGTCTACACCACACACGGCTTACGTGGCATAATTTGATTTAAAAAATAAATTTTAAAATTTAAATCTTACAAATCAAATCTTACCATTTAAATAATGTTGATGGTGTGCTCTACACACTGGTTTGAAAATAAAATAGCTCATCAATGGTTATTAAAAAAGTAAAATTATCAGGTGTTGGATTTGATGACTAGAAGTTTGCAAAACAAGGCCAATCACTGTGTTCTGTGGATGAAAAGTCTATAGAACTATGTTTTGCTCTCGTGTTCCCTCCTGTTCACCAATGTAATGTTTGTTTTATTCCTTTGAATTTCATCATTGCATCAAACCTAACTAGAGTTGTTGTTGCTCTTGCAGGTTGTTGGTCCTGCTAGCTGCTTCCAGTGCCTTCTCGATTTTTCATCTGTGGAGACGCCTATTTTCTTCCAGATTCACACCCTGCAAACGCTAAGTACAAGTGGTTTTGTGTATCAAATCATGTATCAACCATAACATATTTTTTTATTGAAAAGAAAAATAAAAGAAGAAAAATTTTGAAAAAAGAAAAAGTCATCTTCTCATGAAAATTATTTCCATTTTCAATTCATACCGTTTCAATAAATGGATACCTTACATGTCAATATCGGTGTATGATTTGGTGTCCCACCTTGCTTATAATAAGATTTTTCCCAATAATTTTCCAGATGATAAAGCGATAACTTGACATTTCAATGTTTCATCCTAAATAGTAGGCGATCACGTACTCTTCGACGCAAAAGAAGGAGAAGACAATCAAACAAATGTTTGTGCACTCACCGACGTTAGGAAAATTGTGGGCCTAGTAGTAATGGTAGTTGTGACCTTTCGACGCCAGTGGCCTAGAACAGGATGAGTTGGTAATGATTGAAGAAGTAGTTAGGTTTGGATGTTGAGATAAGATGAGAATTTTTTAAAATTTTGTGAATAGTATGAAGATGAAATTTAAATAATTATTTTTTAATATTATTATTATTTTGAGATTTAAAAAAATTGAATTAAAATTTAAAAAAGTTAAATTGTTTATTATATTTTATATGGAGATTTGAAAAGGATGTAATGATGAAATGAGATGAGATAGAGATGAGATTTCTCATCTTTATCCTAAACATATTAGATGTATGAGAATTTTATGAATAATAATAAGAGAGTAATGATACACATCAACCACTGTTCACGGCTGATGCGTATCACACCTTCGGTGTCACTAGTGTTCTTATATATTTTTTTTTTCCTCTCCTCACCCCGTCACCCGTTTCTCTCTTCTCCCTCTCGTTTCTCTCCTCTTCCCGTGTCCCCCGTTGCAGCTCAGATCCGGCATCGCCGCCGTCGGTTAGGCCTCCCACCGCAGCCACCGACCACCGCCACCAAGCCCGCCCTCCTCCCCCAGCCGGAGGCCCGCACACAGGCACGCTCGACGCCACACCCCACTCACCCACGTCGCGGCTCACATTCGCCCCCGCCGCCGTCAATTCGGCCTCCCACCGCAGCCATCAACCACCACCCAGCCCGAGGCCCGTTGCTCCTCCGCACACACGCCCATTTCTCTCTCCCTCACATGCCCTCTTCGTCTCCCTTGGCCAAATCTCCACATCTCGCACCGTCGTGACTCACATTCGGCCCCGCTGCCGTCAATTCAGCCTCCTACCGCAGCCATCGACCACCACTACCGAACCCGAGGCCCGTTGCTCATCCGCACGCACGCCCGTTTCTCCGTCTCCCTCACGGCCAAATCTCCACATCTCGCACCGGGTCTCCCTCACGGCCAAATCTCCACATCTTGAACCGGCTGCACCCATCTCGACAGTCGACGGCCCCGACAATCGACGCCCGGAAATGAGTGACGGGTAGGAGGCCTTGGGAGACGGGGGGAGGCCGTGGTCGATTCTAGCCGATTCGGGCAGCTCTGGAGGGAGGACTCAAGAGAAGTAAAATAAAAGTGTGAAATGAAAAAATTGAGTTTTGTTACGAGATTATTTTAGACATTTTACTAAGTATGAATTGGGTGATGTTTAACAGGAACGAATGTGAATCATTTTTCATAATAAAATAATTATGAAATAATTTTAATTAAATATTTATAGAATTTTAGTAAATAAGAGTGAAAAAGTCTTTGACCCAAAAGTGGGAGAAGACAAATCAAACAAATGTTTGCGCACTCACTGACGTTAGGAAAATTGTGGGCCCTAGTAGTAGTAGTTGTGACCTTTCAACGCCAGTGGCCTAGAACAGGATGAGCCGGTAATGGTTAGAGAGTGGTTATGTTTGGAATAAAGATAAATCTCATTTTATTTCAATCTTATCTTATTATTATATTATTTTTAAATTTTAATTCAATTTTTTTAAATTTTAAAACAATAATAATATTAAAAAATAATATTTTAAACTTTCATCTTAATATTATTCATAAAAATTTTTAAAATTCTCATCTTATCTCAACATCCAAACTTAACTTAGATGGTATAAAATTTTTATGAATAATAATAAAATAATTTATAAATAATTGTGAGATAATTTTAGTTAAATATTTATTAAATTTTAATAAATAAGAAAGAAAAAGTTGAATAAAAGATATTATAAAATTAAAATATATTGTTAAAATATAATTTTATTTTTAGATTTGAAAAAATTAAATTATTTTTTTTTATTTATAAATTTAAAAAAATTGTAATGATTAATTTGAAAAAATTATAATGATTAATTTGAAATTATTTGTATTTAAATAATATTTTTAAAAAAATAAAGTACAATGACATGAAATGGCATAAAATAGAAATAAACGGCCTGAGGCATTTTGAGCTTCAATTCTCCTCCAAATGGCGTAAATTCTGAATTTAGTTTGAATTTTATGGTTCATAACTATTACTAGTTTATCTGTTGTGGGTTTTTTTTTTTTTTTAATTTATGTACATTAATACAAACATATACCGAGAAAGTTTACTTTGAAATTCAAAACTCTACTTTTATGAGGCAGACCGATCAAAATTAAGCAGCTGGAAAATTAAACAAGTAAAAATATGCACGCAGTCACTTACGTAAGGTATTAATATTGGAAGATTCCAACTCTAAACCAACTTCGTTAATTCGTAGTCAGTGTGGCTTCTTCTGGAATTGGATATACAGTTTAAATAAGATGTGATAAAATATTTTAAATAATAATTAAATAAAATATTATTAGAATATATTTTTTAATATTAATTTTATTTTGAGATTTGAAAAAATTAAATTATTTATTATATTTTTATACGAAAATTTAAAAAAATTATAATAATTAAGATGAGATGAGATAGGAGTTTTGTACATGCAAACACCATCTGTCTCTCTTCTCTCTTCTCTCTTCTCTCTCTCTCTCTAAATATATACATATATATATATATATATTATCTTAGAGACGCATGTAATAATTGTAAGCATAAGATAGAGAAAACAAAAGACAATCATGGAAGACATCCTGCTTTATTCGTCCCTCTCACTTCTAACCCTTCTCCTTCTCTTTGCTCTCAAGTTCTACTTTCAAACAAGAAGGCTCCACAAACACCTCCCACCCAGCCCACCTAATTCTCTGCCTATCCTGGGTCATCTCCATCTCCTTAAGAAACCCCTCCACCGTACATTTTACCGCCTCTCACAGAAATACGGCCAAGTTTTGTCTCTTCGCTTTGGTTCTCGTCTCGTGGTTGTAGTCTCGTCCCCATCCGCAGTCGAGGAATGTTTCACCAAGAACGACATCGTCTTAGCCAACCGCCCTGCCATGCTCGGAGGCAAGCACCTCGGCTACAACTACACCACTGTCACATCAGCCCCCTATGGCGATCACTGGCGCAATCTCCGCCGCATAAGCTCCCTCGAGATACTCTCGACCAATCGCCTCAACATGTTCTTGGGCATACGAAGGGACGAGATCAAGCGCTTGCTTCGAAAACTATCACATAACTCGTGCAACGATTTCGCCAAGGTGGAGCTGAAATCATTGTTCTCGGAGCTCACTTTTAACATCGTAATGAGAATGGTGGCGGGGAAGAGGTATTACGGGTACGGGAAGGACGTGAAGGACGAGGAAGAAGCGAGGCAGTTTAGGGAGATAATAAAAGAGGCAGCCGCTAATGGAGGGGGGTCGAATCCTGGAGAATTTGTGCCCTTGCTGCAATGGATCGATCGTGGGGGGTTCGAGAAGAGACTGAAGAAACTTGCCAACAGGACGGATGCGTTCTTGCAGGGCCTTATCGATGAGAAGAGGTGCCAGGAGGAGCAGGGAAACACTATGATTGACCATTTGCTTTCTCTGCAGATATCACAGCCTGAATATTACACTGACCAGATTATCAAGGGGCTTATACTGGTAAGTGCAATGCATCCCTGTTTCCAACTTCTTTTGTTTTTCTGGCATTTTGAGCATGAATGATTTTTTGTGGCGGAGATTGATGAGCCTAACGAGAAAATTAGGTGCCATCCCAAAATGGACAAAAAATGACGAAGAAAAAATAGAAAATAAGGCTCCGTTGAGCAATACAAATATTATAAAGTTATATCATATATTTTTCTTTTCAAACTTCACTTTAAACACAAAATATTTTTAAATTTTAAATATTCAATTTTTTTATTTAATATTTATTTAATCATTACAATTTTTTTAAAATTTTAAAATATAAAAAATAGAACCAAATTTTAAAATAAAAATAATATCCAAATAATTATATTTAAATAATTTTTTAACTTTATTATATTTTTAAGAAATTATAGTTACAGTCGTGAGTGTGCAAGTGCTGCGCAATCATTTTAAAAAAAGTGAATAAATACTAGATCTACATGAAAAAAAATTAAATTTTTAATGGTAGACCCTATTCTTTTTCAAATAGACTGTACGATACTTGTGCATTTCACGACTATATGTAGCATTATTCTATATTTTTATTCAAACACAAATTACTTCTTTATTTTGAATTTTAAAATTTTCTTCTAATGAAATAACTACTCAAACAAAAAATAATACAATATTTACTAATTTCAAAACAAAAATAATATTAAAAAGTTATGTCTAAACAATTTTTTAATCTTATCTATTCACCTTTACAAACTCCAATACAATAAAAGATATTTTATTCAATTATTTCTCTATATTTTATCAAAATCTAATAAAAGAATATTTACACAAATTATTTCATTACTATTCATAAAATTTTAAAATATTTTAAACATCTAAGTATACTCTTAAGACACTATTAGAACTTAATCATTTATAAATCTCTATTTTTGGTCTATTAGTATGATATCAAATAATTAAAAATAGATTATTAATTAATTTTTACATGTCAATCATATGATAATAATTAAAATGGTTATGAAATTAAATTTTCTTACTTCGGTGCTTAATTTTTGTTTAGCTCTTGTTTTGGTTTATTTTCTGTTAGCTTTATATCTTGTGATCATTGTTTTAACCAAACAGGTCTTATTACTTGCGGGGACCGATACGTCATCGGTGACGTTAGAATGGGCGATGTCCAGTCTTCTCAATCATCCCGACGCATTGAAAAAGGCTAAAGCTGAATTGGATGGTGAGATTGGAGAAGAAAAGTTAGTTGACGAATCAAATGTCTCTCAATTATGCTACCTTCAAAATATAATCTCAGAGACTTTACGATTGTACCCTCCTGCACCATTACTACTACCCCACATGTCCTCCGAAGACTGTAGTATTGAAGGATACGATGTGCCGAGAAACACGATAGTATTTATCAATGCATGGGCCATACACAGAGACCCGAATGTATGGGACAATGCAACCGATTTCAAGCCTGAGAGGTTCGAAAGTGGCAAAGGTGATGCGCACAAGCTGATCATGCCATTTGGATTGGGTAGGAGGGCTTGTCCTGGGGCGGGTCTTGCTCAGCGCATGGTGGGCTTGACTTTGGGATCATTGATTCAATGCTTCGAGTGGGAGAGGATCAACGATGAAGAGATTGACATGACTGAGGGTAATGGGGTCACCATGCCCAAAGCTGTGGCACTGGAGGCCATGTGTAAAGCTCGCCCCATCATGAATAAGCTTCTCTCTGCATCTGAATTTGTGGATGTTATTTGATTTTGAACAGTCTCATGATCTCGACTTACTGGAATAAAAAAAGAAATTCTCAATATTTTGTGTATTTTCTCCGCTTCTACTGGATATTAAGTTGTATCGATAATCAAATTATAAATTCTATTGCGTAATAAGAATGGATTTGGCTGAAGTAATATTCTTTTTCTTTTGAGTGTGTGGATAAGAGGGTTATATACACTAAAAAAAAAAGGCAGTTTTCCGGCATCCCCATAAACGCCGGTAACGCTCACATAAGAGCAATATAATGTCAGTGAAAGAGCATTGAATTTGTCCCGTCCACAAGCGGGGGCTGAAGATCAAACAGTCCTCTCTAAAGGTCTTGCTTGCAGGAAGTAAACTGTGCTGCCGACCCTCCTTCAGTCTATATTCAACCACCCATTAAAATGTCATGGAAAATGTTCCCTTGGAAAAGGACGAAAAAAAAATGACACGATTTTCTTTTCTCGCTTTTCATAGTATATTAAGTGTTTAATACATGGATTGATTCTCACCGTCTTTCCAATATTTCCACGTAAAATCTGAAATGCATGTCTGGATCTGAACCGATATTAATGTATAATACTCGAACCTTTGTTAGAAGAATCGACCATTTCAATATTTCTTTAAATCCATGCAAGATCTTCAAATTAGTTATTAGGTGCCTAATAATTAAAAAAATAAAAATAAAAAATGAGATCAAGATGAAGAAAATCTTAAAGTATCAAGACACATGAAATCTTGTCCCTTTTTTATTTGTCTACTTATGTAGACACACAATGTCACGTACAGGCCGGGCACGTATTAATATACTACATCTAGTTACTCTAATTTATTTATTTATTTTTATAAGATATTTTTGTAAATAAAATATTTAATTTTAGTTTATTTTAAAATTAAATAATACAATGTATAGTCATGGAATACATAAATATAGTACAGTCACTTTTAAAAAAATAAGATTCACACTTAAAAAATTAATTTTTTTTATTTAAATTTTATATTTATTTATTTATTTTTAAATGATTACACGATAATTATCCACTCATTAGCATTTTTTTTTTAAATTTTCTATTGAATTAGATACGTGCGTTGTCACGCGTGTAGTTGGCTCCAATGGCCATCGATCATAAGTTTGTAGTTTGCATATTTGGTCAACAATTTATAACTGTCAATTGTCGAATGGAAAATAATTTATTCACAATATATTTTATAATATATCATATAATAATATATTAAAAAGAGAAATATTTTAATAAAATATTATATAAAACTAATAATCAATATCTTCATTTTAACACATTATTATAAAATAAATTGTAAAATATATTGCGAGTGTATTATTATTCTTTGTCGTATACGGAATAAAAGCTAGATAGTAACTCTCTACATGAAAGGATAGATTATCACGCAACTGCGTGAGATTTTTTAAGGGAGAGACATATTTCAATGAGAAACACTACTTTGTCCACCAAAGTTGACCGCTCAAGTTGACCGCTCGGTAAAAAAAAATTTTTTTTTTTTTTTTACTTAGTGATTAAGGAAGTGATTTTAAGTGTATGGAAATTTTTTTTTTATTTTTTAAAAATTTTTAAATGTATTAAAAAATTATGAAAAGAAAAAAACAAAAAAAAAAAAAAAAATTACCACCGCCCAGCGGTAAGGGTGAATATATTGTGGGCCCTAGTACTCGTGATCTTTCAACGTAGGTGACGTATTTCTTCCTCCAATAGGGATGGTTTAGATTTACAAATTATTTTTACTTATCTTATTTTTATCATTATATCTTTTTTAAATTTTTATATAAAATATAATAATTTATTTTTTTAAATTTTAAAATAAAATTTTCAAATTATCACATAAAATATAATAAATAATTTAATTTTTTCAAATCTCAAAACTATTTTCTCAAATTCTCACATAAAATATAATAAACAATTTAATTTTTTCAAATCTTAAAATAATAATAATATTAAAAAATATTATTCTAAAATTATTATTTTTTACTATTCATAAATAATCTCAACTCATTTCTGAATCCAAACGATCTCGCATATCCAGATCATTTACACAAATATCATTTCTCTATCTGATTCGATAACTGCTGTAACATAAAAGATTATACAAAATAAATTTATAAATTAATGTAGTTTTAGAAAATTCATTACAATTTAACGTACCACATTAAATATATCAATTTATAAATTTATATTCATATAATTATTTTGTATCAAAGTATTTTCCATCTCATAATCTTCAATTGAAAATGCTAACTTTTTTATTCATTTATCTCTCTTCTTCCCCTTGTTTTTACTTAGGTGTAAACATCTTCGATTAAAAAATTAAGATTTCGTCCTTGAGTTATAATTTAATTAATTGGGATATGAATTTCCTGAAATTCTTTTAAGAGTCTCCTAGTGAGATAAGATTGTAAATGACGTGTCTCACTTCTAATCTGTGACTGTTAACCTGCACAATGATCAAAATGTGGTTGGTGTGGTCTACTTGGGAAAACTCCAATGCCTAAATCAGTAAGTAGGGGTGTAACCGGTCTGGTTTTGGACAAAATTTGAGATCAAACTGGTATGTACCAGTTTTATATTTTCAAGAACCGATTCCGTACCCGTGATACTTCTGATTTTACCGGTTTCGATCCAGTTTGGTCTGATTTTTCTGTTTTAATATACTATATTATATATTATATAATATAAATAATAGTATATTATAGTATATAATACTATAGTGATAATATATTGTAGTATATTATAATTATATTATAGACTATAATGATGTATTATAATATATAATATAGCGATATATTATGGTATATTATAACATATAGTGATATAGTATTAGTATAACTATTAATACAATAAATTATAGTGATATAAGATATTAAAATTTAATATTATATTAATTAGTAATTTATCATATAATACAAAACTATTTTATATATAATTATATATTATATATAAAAATTATATACAATATAAAAAATTATAATATATTTATGAATCGGTTCGGTTCGGTTTGGTCTGGTTTTAGAAAAAGAAAAATGAGAATTGGACCGATTTTGACCGGTTTTAAGAAAAATAAAACCGATTCCGAACCGGACCGAACCAAACTAGGTATCAAACCAAACCCACAGGTTCGGTCCGGTTTGCCGGTTCACCGATTTTTTCTTATACCCCTATTAGTAAGAGTATCCATATGATTTAATAATCAGAGAAATCAAGAAAAAGGTCGATCCCCTGTTATTGAGGGTTACCTGGTATATATAAGTTTCGACGTGATGTTTATCTGATGCAGAGTTTTTCGGTGCATGATTCTAAGCTTTTTGGTGCGTCTCATAACTGCACTGATCACGTATCTGCATGAGATCCCTACCTTCCTGTGAGAGGTAATACGTGGACGTATGACTTTGTTGGGCTCTGGACATTCTAGCTTCTTTTATTCAACTAAGAGCCCTTTATAATGAGCTCCCTTTATTTTTGAGCTTTCTTATTTAGAATGTGCTCTTTACCCATATAAGCCCTCAAACTACTCCGCTAATTCTCTTCGTCTCATTGCGTATGGAATTAAATGTCAATCAATCTTGTGTCTTTATAAGTATTCGTGAACCTCACTATGGGCTTGTGTAGTATACGGAATGCTGAGTTGTCCCTTCCTCTTTTGCTAGGACGGCGGACACAATGTTCGGGAAAGCTACTAGGTAAACGTGAAGCACATCGCCTTTCTGTGGTTACTTGAGGAGTGGCTGGCTAGCCAAGTGCTGTTTCAATTTTTTGAACGTCTCATCGCATTCTTCATTTTAGGGGTGCACCTTGCTTAATACCTGGAGAAATGGGAGACACTTGTCTGTTGACCGGGCTATGAATCTTCCTAAGGCGGCTACCTTGCCTGCCAACCGCAGGGTTTCGCTCAGGTTCTTTGGTGGTTTCATATTGAGTATGGTAGCTATTTTTTCTGGAGAGGTCTCAATTCCTCTTTTAGATACAATGTAACCCAAGAATCTTCCCGATTCTACTCTAAAAACGCACTTTGCAGGGTTCAGCCTCATCTTGTAATGGCGTAAAATTCCGAATGCCACCCTCAGGTCATCCAGGTGTTAGGTGTGCTCCTTGCTTTTTATCAATAGGTCGTCCACATAAATCTCCATGGATTTTCCAATCTGTTCTTTAAACATCCGATTAACTAACCTCTAATATGTTGCTCCTGCATTCTTCAACCCAAATGGCATGACTTGGTAGCAATACAGCCCTCGGTCTGTCATGAATGAAGTTTTCTCCTCGTCCGCCAGGTGCATTTGTATTTGGTTGTATCCCGAGTAAGCATCCATGAAACTCAACATACGATGTCCTGTTGTTGCATCTACAATTACATCGATACGTGGTAAGGGGAAACTATCTTTCAGGCAAATTTTATTCAAATCAGCGAAATCTACACACATTCTCTTTTTTCCATTCTTCTTCTTTATCACGACCACGTTGGACAACCATTTTGGGTAATGAACTTCGTTGATGAATCTGGCGGCGACAAATTCTCTACCTCTTCTTTAATGGCGGCATACTTTTCTGCACTAAACGACCTTTTTCTGGCGTACGGCTTTGTGCGTGGGGCTCACGCCCAAGCAGTGTTCAATGACATTGTTATCTATGCCCGGAATTTCCTCGTAACTCCATATAAAAATATCCCTATATTCAATTAATAATTGCTTCAATGTTACTCTGTCCGCCAATGGCATATGGGTCTCAATGCGTGTGATAGACCCAAGGCGGTTGGGGTGTAATGTTACGAGCTCCAATGGCTTGTTGACTTCGGCATACTGCTGGTTCTGCTCGTCCCTAACTTCCACATATTCCTGTGGGGTTACAGCTAGTGAGGGAGGAAAAAAGGGCACCAGTGCCCCATCCTGCTCCGTTACAATCATTGTTTTTAATTTCATACCGTACCAGCCACAGGTTCAGTACATGTACAGTATGTATTTCGTACTGGCCGATATTTTGGCATGTACCGGCCTGTGTATTGGCTGATATATCGGCCCTTAATTTTTTTTTATTTTTTATTTTCATTTTTGAACCTACAAGTTCATTTTTTGACCTCCAATTTAGACTAAGCTATTTATAATTTATATATCTATGTATTTATATATAATTTATTCATATATAGATTATTATTTTGAAACATAATTTATATATATACATTTATATATAATTTATTTATATGTCGACTATTCCGAAAAGGTACTGGTACTAAAATATTTCGTTCCAGTACCTTCACGGGTACGGTATTCAAAAAATTGGTTACAATACAAACCTCGCCACGACATTTTCTAAGTTATTGTACATAACAATCTTGTGCTAAAGTCTACTCGCCTTCGGACTCCCCTACCCCATTGTCGGTTGAGAACTTCATCTTGAGGTGGTACGTGGAAGTTACTGCCCTAAGATAGTTAAGTGTTGGTCTCCCTAGTATGGCGTTGAAAGAAGATGAAGCTTTTACCGCCAAGAAATCGGTTATGGTAGTTGCCGTTCGTGCCCTTGATCCTGTAGTTACCGGGAGGGTGATAGCTCCTATGGGGATGATGGTCTCTAAAGAAGCATTTTCAATGGCGTTGGGGAAGGCCTCAGTCTGCTGGCATCGATACCCATTTTTACAAACACCTCCCATAATAGTATATCAGTTGAGCTTACGTTGTCGATTAGCACCTGCCTGGTTGTGTAGTTGGCTATCACAAGAGTGATTACCAAGGCATCATCATGTGAGTATAATACCCCTTCATGGTCTGACTCTCCGAAAGAGATTGTCATTCTGTCAACGCCCAGTTTTTGTTGCTTGGGAGCTTTGTTCGTCATATAAACCTATTCGTATCTGGCTTTCCGTGCATACGCCTTCCGACTGGATATGGACACGCCGCCTCCTGTAAACCCTCATGCTATGGTCTGAATTTCTCCTATAGGTACCCTGTTGCCATTATTCTGGCAGCTACGTGTTTGGCATCTGTGCTCGGGACTTCTACTTCGTCTAATTTCCTGCCTAGTTTCCTAGAGCCTTCTTGGTTTTGAACGTTCTGCTACCATTCGTTCTAACTCCCCCATTATGCCAGTTCTGCCACTCCTTCTTCATGGTTGTGCAGTCCTTAGTCTAGTGGGACTTAGTTTGGTGGTATTTGCAATAGTGGCCGCCTATTTTGAGCTGATGCAGCTCCTCTCTTTCCTTCTCATCTTCTCGTACATTCAAATTATTATGTATAAGCCTATGTTTGTAATCTAGCCTCTTCTTTCGTCTTTTCTCTTGCCGACTTATGTCGGCCTTTCTATCAATCTGCCCGCTTCTTCGTTCTGGCTTGCCAATCGCCTTCCAAGAATTCACCAAGGCTTGTAGTATATCTTCAGCATTGACAAAATCATCTGCTTTGTTCATGAAGTCTCTGAGAGTGGACGGGGGCCAATTCTGCCATAAAGGGACTCTGGGTCATATTTCGCCTAGGAGGACGGCAAGGGTGATCTTCTGATCTTGGTCGTTGGTTGTTAAACGTTCTTTATATAAGCGGGTAAGGTAGGTCTTTAGGTATTCATCTTCTCCTTGTTTAACTGTTAGTAGGTAGGCGGCTGGGCGCCGACACCCTCTGCTGGGCATGAATTGTGTTAAAAACTGTTTAGTCAGTTCTTCAAAATTGTCTATCGGTCTTGGCCTGAGGGTCCCGAATCATCCTCTTGCTGTTCCCTTCAAGGTTAAAGGAAAAGTCCGGCATGCTATTTCGTTCGGAAATCCATGGGGTGTAATATGGGCTTTGAAGTTCTCTAGATGGTCCACTGGATCTTTGGATCCATCATACATGTCTACCTGGGGCACTTTAAATTTTGCTGAAAGGGGCATGGCCATAATTCGCTCGCTATACGGCAGGTCCGTTTGGTTGATCAAACATTCCATCGAAGAAGATACTTCACCATTTCTTCATATTTCTCTGCCAGCTCTTTTAATTTATCATGCATCTTCTCTTTCTTTGTTCTTCCCAGATTCGACTTTATATTAGATGGTTCTTCCCCTTCACCCTGCTCGATATGGGCAGGTACGACGGTATTACTAGATTCGGCATTCCTCCGTTTTAGGTCGTCATTTTCCTTCTTCAGGACCTCCATTACTTCCATTGCATGTTTCAACTTTTCCTCGGCTGCTGCTAGTCATGCTTCCACAGATGGATCCATCACTCGGCTTACTACACAACGAGTTATAGTTGGCATGTGAGAACCACGTAAAGAGTGAACGAATCCCACAGACGGCGCCAATGTAAATGACGTGTCTCACTTCCAATATGCAACCGTTAACCTGCACAAGGATCAAAATGTGGTCTGCGTAGTCTGCTTCGGAAAACTCTGATGCCTAAGTCAGTAAGAGTCTCCAGATGATTTAATAATCATAGAAATCAAGAAAAAGATCAATCCCTTGTTATTGAGGGTTACCTGGTATATATAGGCTCCGACGTGATGTTTATCTGATGTAGAATTTTTCAGTGCTTGATTTCGAGCTTTTTGGTGCGTCTCATAACTGCACTGATCGCGTATTTGCATGAGATCCCTACCTTTCCGTGAGAGGTGGTACGCGGACGTATGACTTTGTTAGGCTCTGGACATTCTAGCTTCTTTTATTCAACTAAGAGCCTTTTATATTGTGCTCCCTTCAGAATGAGCTCTTTACCAATATAGGCTCTCCAAAACTAGTTTTAATATTGATAGAATATTATTTTTTAATATAATAATAATTATTTTGATATTTGAAAAAATTGAATTATTTATTATATTTTTTGTAGAAATTTAAAAAAATTATAATGATAAGAGAACCGTTTCCCAGCAGTCGGGCTGAGAATCCCACTAAATCAGCCCTTTACTCAACTGAAGCCACGTAGGAAAATACACGGTAATTTGAATACGCTTACCCACATAGAATCAAAGAGTCGTATCTCCTCTCAGCCATTTCCCTTTGAGACCGACCCTCTATGCCCCTCTCTTCCTCATTGCCTCTCGTTGCACCGCCTCAGTCGTCGCTGACACCGACGCAAGTGCCCCTCTGTAAGTCGCGCCGCCCATCTTTTCGTCGATGCCCCTCTCTTCCTTCTCATTTACATTGCCTCTCAGTCCGACACAAGCATCTCAGTCCGATGCCGAGAACAAGTATGTTCAGGCCTAGCAACTAAAGTTATCATGCAACATAAATTACACTCATTCCTACGGCCCTTGGTTGTAATTATGAAGACTACTATGAAACTATTACAAACTTTCTTCATAAATTGACATCCAGAATGGTAGACAACAACGGCCCATGAACAAACTCTCATCTTTTTGCCTTCTCTTCCGGATCCTTAATAAAGAGCGGAATATTCAAAAAATAGAAGAGTTGTTTGATGAAGAAAGCATAACAGAAATACAGAAAATATCCTTGCCTTCTGTTTCTCAGAGGCAAGACAAAATAATCTGGATCCCAAGCAACTCAAGTGAATTCTCTGTTAAAACAGCTTATCAAATGTTAGTCAATAACCACGAGACAGTTTCACAGCCAGCCACTCAGAATATCTATAAAAAAAATATCAAAACTGAAAATCCATGATCGACATAAGTTATTGCTTTGAAAATTTTAATGGAATATATTGCCTATCAGATCAAGAATCAAAGAAGTTATTCAATAAGCTCCAATAGAATAATGCCAACTATGTAACCAAGAAGAAGAGACAACTCTCCATCTCTTCTTAAAATGCCCAATTGTCAGGATTATGTGGTATCAAAGCTCATGGCTGTTAAAGTTGGAAACCTTGCCAATTCAATCAATACTGGATTGGATAAAAATGATTATTTGTCAAACTAAATAATTGCGATTACGAGGGGAAGAAACACATCACTTTCTATTGTTCGCAATGATACTTTTGGGTTTTATCTAGAAGCAAAGAAACGAAATACTCCATAACCACACTTCTTTCTCCCTTGAATTAGCAAAAAGTCAGTTAAACAAAATATATCAAGAGTACAAGGAGGCATAGAAAGAAAAAAAGCCAGGACAGGTGGAAAATTGGAGGGCTCCTCCAGATAACTTGCAGAGTTTTTCATTTGATGTAGTAGTCAGAGATTCCTTTTCAATGGCTTCAGCAGTTTGCAGAGATCATAATGGAAAAATTTTGAAAATCCAAACTGAAAAGCTTCTCATCTCCAATCCATTAGTATGTGAAGCAAAGGTAGATCTCTTAGCCACGAAAATGGCCTACCAAAGACAACAAGAAAAGGTAATCTTGGAAGGCGACTCATAGCTGGTAATAGAAGCCATAAATAACGACGAAACCTCTTCTTACTGGCACATAGATCCCATCATTGAAGACATCAAGCATATCTTTGATCCCCACAAATTATGAAAATTTGCAAAAAATCATCGATATGCAAATCGATGTGAATACTCTGTGGCGCAATGGGCAGCAACCAAACTTGTTTTTTGCTGCATACCCTATGATCTATTATCTAGATGTTTGTTGCTTCTTGATAGTGGAAATGATCCACCTTAAACTATGTAATTTACTATTTTTTTTTTATAATATATGCAAGCTTGCTTAGAAAAAAAAAATTGTGTAAGATTTCTTTAAGAGAGAGACATATTTCAATATTTCATCCTTATGTAAGTAAGAATAATGCTATATATAATTATGTAGTGTGAGTCCTTCCGTTATTATTATTTTTTTAAATAGTGATGATTATTAAAAAGGAATTTATTTATAAATTTCAAATTTACTTACATTTTATAAAAAATATATATATGCAGAAATTGAAAGACTCTCATACTCCTCTATATACATTGGAATAGAAGAGGAGTCACCACCAAATCTCTCGGTTATACGACATTACAATTCATAAAATCTTCTTTAATTTATTATTGAATAATAAAACACAATAGAATAAAAAAACAAACACAACAAACAAATAATCTTAACCTATGTGATTATTTCATTGGTAAAAAATATTTTGAGGATTCATAAGTTAGATATGAATATAAAAATTAAGATAAAGACTCAAATATATCTAAAGAAAATTAATTAGAGAGTAATACTAATTAATCAAGGTGCTATCAATTTGAAAGCCTGTTCTCAACTTTTAATTATATTTATCTTCGAAATATAAAATCATAGCAAAAATCCAGATTTCCACGATTACCAATGCACCTCAAGATTGATAAGATCAGGTCATATATAATTACTTGTCAATGGCACTGGTATACATCTTTTTTATTGAATAATATGTTGAAAAGTCTCAAGGACGTCCATAATGCATGCACCTGGCATCAACGGAAAAGTAAAATATAAATATGTATTATGAACAGCTAGCTAGAAGTTTCAGTTCAACAGTATCAATTTGGAAAAAAAAAAAAAAAAACTCATCAATTACATGTATCAGCAAACACCCCCATCAACAACCCCGTTCAACTTCTATTACAATTCAATCCGGCATGATTTAACCCTTTGATAATCATTTAGTTATGGAGTTCGTAATTATCGTATAGTTATTTTTAAAAAAAATAAAATTTATTATTAAAAAATTAATTTTTTTTATTTAGATTTTATATTTATTTATATTTTTAAAATGATTACGTGATAGTTACACACTCACGACTATAATTATCATTTCTCTTTAAAATTTTATGTTAAATTACATACGATGTGTCCGCGCTCTTGTAGTTGGCTTCAATGGCTATCATGAGAAGTTTGTAGTTTGCATATTTGGTCAACAATTTATAGTAAATACTTTTCTGTCAATTGTCATATACGGAATAAAAACTAGATAGTAACTCCATATGAAACAATACATTATCACTTAAGTATGTGAGAGAGACATATTTCAATATTTCTTCCTTCTAAAAGTAAGAATAATGCTATACTGGACACTCTATAGTCCACCGTCCAATAATGGTAGCGACCACGTCTGACGCAAAATAGAAAGAAGACAAATTAAAGAAACATATACGCACTCACTGACGTCAGATATATTGTGGGCCCTAGTACTCGTTATCTTTCAACGCAGGTGACGTATTTCTTCCTCCACGCAGCTTTATACGCATGAGTACTGCCAGAGCCACGATCGGAGCTCTAGCATGTGTTTTTCTTTTTTTTTTTTTATTTTATTTTATTTTATTTTTTTTAATTTTTTTATTTTTTTCTAAACAACTGGATCTCATTAAACTAAAAAAATAATACATGAGTAGTAGTGGATTCTTCAACAATCACTTCAAAAAGTAATAGAATTTTTTTTCCGGTTATTTTTTACATAAATTTTTTTAATATTTTTTAATATTTTAAAAAATAAAATAAATTTAAAAAATTATTAAAAAATACTTCATTAATCACGAAGTAAACAAATAATTTTTTATTTTACTTCGTAATTAATGATGTATTTTTTAATGATATTGTAAATTTTTTTAATTTTAAAAATATTTAAAATTTTTAAAAAAATCTATATATAAAAGAACTAAAAAAAACACATAAATATATGCATATCCAAAACATTAGCTTTGTTTTGAATTTAAAACCTACCGCAACTTAATCTCATTATTAAAATTTTCTCAAATTTTTATATAAAATATAATAAATAATTTTTTTTTTTAAATTTTAAAATAATAATAATATTAAAAAATATTATTATAATAATATTTTATTCTACTATTCACAAACCATCTCAACTCATCTCTAAATCCAAACGGACCATGGATAACATTTCTATATTTGATTCAATAACGGCTATAACACAAAAGATTATATAAAATAAATTTATTAGATATATTTTATAATCAAATTAACTTTATAACTTGACGTACCACATCAAACATATCAATTTATAAATTTATTTTTATGTGATTATTTTGGATCTAAAATATTTTCCATCTCATAATTTTGAATTCAGAATGCTAACTTTTCTATTCATTTCTACTTCCTCTTCCCCTTGATTTTGCTTAGGTGTAAATATCTTCAATTAAAAATTCAAGATTTCATCCTTGAGTTATAATTTAATTAATTTAGATCTGAATTTCCTGAAATTCTTTAAAGACTAGCCTCGTTTGGATAGTGAGATGAGATAATTTTAGATGAAAATTAAATATTGAATAAAATATTATTAGAATATTATTTTAAGTTGAAAAAATTAAAATTTTTATTATATTTTATATCAAAATTTAAAAAATTATAATAATAAGATTAAACAAAACCATTTCTATATCTAAAGACCTACCTAGTTTAGAACTTGGACTAGAAAATTAAACAAGTAAAATATGCACGCAGTCACTTACGCAAGCTATTAATATCGGAAGATTCCAACTCTAATTAAACAAGTAAAATTAAACCAACTTCGTTAATTCGTAGTCGTGGCTCTTCTTCTGTTACCCTCTCTCTCTCTCTCTCTAAATATCTACTTTTATTATAATAAGTGATTATTTAACTGTAAATATATAGTAACTTTAATTTTTGTCATTAAGTTCGTTAAATCTTATTTTACCAAAAGGTCTTTAAGACATTTGACTATTTGATGTGTAGCTCTCTTATAAAATTTAATAAATGATCATATTTTATTAAAATGTCCTTAATAATCTCGTGGCGCATATAAATTGACGTTTATTTTTCATGTCATTTTTGTTATGATAGTATACTCATTTTTTTTCAATTTTTTTAAATAAAAAAATTAATATGACTTTACTCTTTAAAACAAAACGCTTTAGAACATTCTTATCGTAAAATTTAATTTTAAGTAAATTTAACTAATAAAATACTTAAAACACTCAATATATAATATTAATTATTAATTTATTTAGAATATAATTATTATTTATATTTATATTTAATATTATTAATTTGATTAGAATATAATTATTATTAATATTTTAATTAAAAAAACTATAAAATGTGATAAAAATAAAAATTAAAAAATTATTATATTAATAATATTAATAATATTTTATTATTAAATAAAGAGTAAATAGATAATTTAATATAAATGCGAATCAATATTTTGTTGAAGTTTAAAAGTTTTTATTTTTTAGAAGAATGCTTTGGAGCGGTCACGCCGGTCAGGCTATTTTTAGCCCTTTAACAACCCTCCAATAATAAGGTTCATCTCAGCATTGCATAAGTTAAGGTCATGGGGAGCATCACGTGAGATTGCTAGCTAGAATTAAAAGCACTACGGATGAATTGTTTCCCCTTCCCTCTTCTAGCAGACGAGTTGGGCTTGTTGCTTCCACCAGCCGTTGCCACCACTACCAGACCATCACTAGCAGTTCGACATAGCCAGTTCGTCTTCTACGCAGCCAATCCATGTATTCTATTTTACAGAAACCACCAATTGCAATAAATTTGAAACAAAACTCTTCAAATTGAAAATACATAATAAATTTGAAGTGAACCGAACAAGATAAAGATTTTAGGCTGTAGATGTATTGGAACTGAAACTTAGAAGAAGAGAGACGGAAAGAGAGGAAAGATATAGAATCGGGTGTGTGCTAATTTTTTTTTTCCGGCAGGTTGTTTGTGGGACTTCTCTATTTCCAGAGGGTGTTTTGTGTGTGTGGCTTGGGATAGGTTGTTTCTGGGATAGAGGTGCCATCAAAGGACTTATTCAAGTCTTTGAATTGATTTCCTTCGTTGCTGGCTGGCTCTTTACCTTCTTGAAGTTCGTAAACGGGCTGGAGGCTTCGAGAGGTGAGAGAGAGGAGAGGTGTGGGATTTGGTGGAGAGAGCAGAAAATTTTCCCCCCGGGGTGGGGGTTTGTGTACCGCGCAGTCCCATTGTGAGCTTCATGAGTGGGCTACGTGGCAATAAATCATTGAAGGTTGTTTTCAACCCTTTATCAGTTTGACCAATTAGAAGATTTTCTCTTTTTTTTTTAATCTTATTTTTTACCTTTTTTTAGTCTTGTATTTTTTTTTTTAAGACAAATAAACTATTAATTTTTTTTATTTTTTATTTATTTAAATCATTTTATCAGTGCACTCGAACAAATGCATCCGATACCATTTCGTGTGTGTATATATATATATTATAAATATATATATATATATTTCTCTATATGAATATATAATCTCAAGACGCATGCAATAATTGTAAGCATAAGATCACAGAGAAAACAAATGGCAATCATGGAAGGCATCCTGGTTTACTCATCCTTCTCACTTCTCAGCTTCCTCCTTGTTTTTGCCCTCAAGTTTTACTTCCAAACAAGAACGCTCCCCAAACACCTCCCACCCAGCCCACCTAATTCTCTCCCTATCTTGGGTCATCTCCATCTCCTTAAAAAACCCCTCCACCGAACATTTCACCGCCTCTCGCAGAAATACGGCCAGGTTTTCTCTCTTCGCTTTGGTTCTCGCCTCGTGGTTGTAGTCTCCTCCCAATCCGCAGCCGAGGAATGTTTCACCAAGAACGACATCGTCTTAGCCAACCGCCCCGCCGTGACCGTAGGCAAGCACCTCGGCTACAACCACACCACCGTCGCAGCAGCCCCCTATGGCGATCACTGGCGCAATCTCCGTCGCATAAGCTCCCTCGAGTTACTCTCGACTAACCGCCTCAACATGTTCTCGGGCATACGAAGGGACGAGATCAAGCGCTTGCTTCGAAAACTATCACATAACTCGTGCAAAGATTTCGCAAAGGTGGAGCTGAAATCATTGTTCACGGAGCTCACCTTTAACATCGTAATGAGAATGGTGGCGGGGAAGAGGTACTATGGGTACGGGGAGGGCGTGAAGGACGAGGAAGAAGCGAGACAGTTTAGGGAGATAATGAAAGAGGTAACCGCTAATGGAGGGGCGTCGAATCCTGGAGAATTTGTGCCCTTGCTGCAATGGATCGATCTTGGGGGTTTGGAGAAGAGAATGAAGAGACTCGCTAAGAGGACGGATGCGTTCTTGCAGGGCCTTATCGATGAGAAGAGGCGTGAGGAGGAGCAGGGAAATACTATGATTGACCATTTGCTTTCTCTGCAGAAATCACAGCCTGAATATTACACTGACCAGATTATCAAGGGGCTCATCCTGGTAAGTGCAGTGCATCCCTGTTTCCAACTTTGTTTTTTCTATTTTGAGCAATAATGATTTTTTTGTGTGGTGGAACCGTGGAGAAAGTAGATAGACCTAACGAGAAAACTACGCACCGTCCATGCCACCATCTCAAAATATTTTTTAATAATATTATAAATTTTTATTTAAATATTTAACGATATAAGAAAAAAAAAAAAAAGTATTTGGCCGTGAAATGTCTTGTGCAGTGGTTGTAGCACGACTCGTTACCTTTATATCTTATGATCATTGTTTTAAGAGGAATCTCAGGAATAAGTCTTAAATTGAAAAGTTTCATTCGAACCTTTTCTTAAAAAATAGAAATGTATATATATATTATATATATAAAGGCATATGACTTTGCCGTGGTTGTAGCACAATTCGTTACTCTTATATCTTGTGATCATTATTTTAAGAGTAATATTAATTACAAATTTTAAATAGATAAATTACATATAAGGTCTCGTTTGTTTTTAGATATGTGATGAGATAAGATGTGATTAAAGTTAAAAATTTAAATAAAATATTGTTAAAATATATTTTTTAATATTATATTTATTTTGAGATTTGAAAAAGTTGAATTGTTTATTTTATTTTGAATGGAGATTTGATAAAATTGTAATGATGGGATGGAAAGTTTTTAAAATTTTCAAAGTTTTGGATTTTGGTCTTGAAAACAAATAAGGCCTAAGTCATATGTAAAAAAATATAAAAAATCTTTACAACTTCTTACTATTCACCTACACTCCACACTTCACATTTATTTTTATTTATTTATATTTTTTTCTTTTATGAAATATTTTTTATATGAATAGTGAATAAAAAATTTAAAATGGTTTTAAAAAAATAAACTCAAAAAAAATATTAAAAGATTTTAAAAAATGTGGAGTGTGAAGTGTAGGTCAATAGTAAAAGGTTGTGTAGTAAAATCTAAAAAAATAAGTCTCATTAATAAAGAATAGTTATTTTTACATTTTTTTAAAAATAAGACCGAGTTTTTTTATAAAGAATTGTATGGAATTATACAGATGATTTCTCTCGTTTTAACCATTCGGATGATTAATACCAAACAGGTCTTCTTAGTTGCGGGAACCGATACGTCATCGGTGATGTTAGAATGGGCAATGTCCTGTCTACTCAATCATCCCGACGCATTGAAAAAGGCTAGGGCTGAATTGGATGGTCAGATTGGGCAAGAAAAATTAGTTAACGAATCAAGTGTATCTCAATTGTGCTACCTTCAAAATATAATCTCTGAGACTTTTCGGTTGTACCCTGCTGCACCATTACTACTACCCCACGTGTCCTCCGAAGACTGTACCATTGAAGGATACGATGTGCCGAGCAACACAATAGTTTTGATAAATGCATGGGCCATACACAGAGACCCGAGCGTATGGGACAATGCAACTGATTTCAAGCCTGAGAGGTTCGAAAGTGGCAAAGGCTTAGGTGATGCGCACAAGCTGATGCCATTTGGATTGGGGAGGAGGGCTTGTCCTGGGGCGGGGCTTGG
The DNA here is from genome assembly GCA_003123785.1 of Pterocarya stenoptera. Lineage (NCBI taxonomy): Eukaryota > Viridiplantae > Streptophyta > Magnoliopsida > Fagales > Juglandaceae > Pterocarya > Pterocarya stenoptera. The sequence continues at coordinate 23,139 of QEOT01002662.1, forward strand.
CCAACGCATGGTGGGCTTGACTTTGGGATCATTGATTCAATGCTTCGAGTGGGAGAGGGTTAGCGAGCAAGAGATTGACATGACTGAGGGTCATGGGCTAACCATGCCCAAAGTTGTGGCACTGGAGGCCATGTGTAAAGCTCGCCCGATCATGAATAAGCTTCTGATCTCAGCATCTGAATTTGTGGATGTTATTTGATTTGAGCAATGTCATCTCGAGTTACTGGATATTGTACGTACGTTCTGACTCATGAACCTCTTACCGATCGAAAGTAAGAATTCTCAATATGTTGTGTATTTTCCTCGCTTTTACTGGATTTGGTTGAAGTATATAATATTCTTTTTCTCTTTGTGTGTGTGGGTATGTGGATTAATTATTAGGCACCTAATAATTAAGTAAAGAAAAAGAAGAAAATCACAAAGTATCAAGACATATGAAATCTTCTCCCTCAGCGACTTATTTCCTAAATACGATGTGTTTTGAAACCATTTTGTGTCTTTAAAATTACCAATACTACTGGGAAGACAACGACTCCTGGAGGCGGAATTTATTTAATCAAATAATTTATTATCCCTGTTTCGTCGAGCCCATTTATAGGTGGTGCCCATGATGATTGTAGGCCCACTTGCGGGCGTCTGCGTCCGACTATTAAAATTAGTTTTTTAATAAGAAATTTCATCTTTCTTCTCTTTTTTTTTTTCTTAAATGAGTACGAAATTTATACAACTTATAATTATTACTACTATTTTTTTTAAGGATTTTATTTGTAATAATATTTATAAGTTTAAATATTGATTATTATATTACAAAAAAAATGGCTTTTTAGAACCAATTCTTTTGTGATAATTTCAATTTGGTCACAAAAAGTCAATTCCAACACTTTATTTCTTGCTAGCAAACATTCGTTGCTAAAAGCTACCTTTTGTGACCAAAATATGTCGTCGCATATAATTTTGACGGAAAAAACTAATTCCAACATCTTTTGTATCTTTTAATTAGTTTCATGGTATGCTCTGTTCTTAATTTTTTGTTGCACCGTAAATTCTATAATGTAAGTAAATTATGCTTTTACCAAGTATCTTGATGAAAGTGTTTAGCATGTTAGATTTATTCTTTGTTGGTTGTTCTTAGATTGACAAAGCGCCATAGCACAGAATGCCTGAATGAATATCTTGGAATGGATTTCTTGAAATAGTCCTAGTATAAATTTTCTTATCTCCAATCCAATCCTACAGCATAAAATTTTTGGGGATGACACTTGCAATTTCAAACACTTCGACATAGCTAAAGATCCCATAGACCATTTGTTCTTGGTGCATATGGACCAGTGAATGCATCACTATGAGCTTAGTGTATGTGTAATATATTGTTCACATTCTATATGAGTTTTAGGGAATGAGGCTATAATATATTGTTCACATTCTGCCATAGGACTGTTATAGGTACACTTCAATCCATCCTAGTTCTACTATACACCAATTGGTGTTGGCTGATTTGCTATGTCTCCTTAATTTACAGTTTACAGGTTTAAAGCTGCAAGTTGGAGAAATTCTAGTATTTCCTCTATCCTGGTATTTATTCTATTTTCAAGTTTACATTTTTCTATTTGCAAGTTGCAAGTTTAGAAATTCCTCTATTTTGTAATTATTCATTTACAGTTAATTTATACTGGAATACACTCGAATAATTAGTCATAGTTTTCTTTCCTTCCACACTTTTGTTGGAAAATAATGACTCATGTTTTCATACACTGGCATGTTCTTATGCTGCTGGAGTCTTGGAGATATGTGCAATGATGGCTATGTGTGAAGAAAATTAGGTATGGTTATGGCTATGCTGTTAATCAAGAATTTTTTTGAAGAAAATTAGGTATTCAGCAGTTTATTTTCTTTTTCCTAGGCAAATCAAGGTTTAAATGTTAAAGAACTATGTGTGAGATCAGTTCTGGCTGGGTTATGCTTCCATAATTACTAGTAGGTGGGTTCCTTGGTTTTTGTGCCCCGTTTCTGTCAATTGCATGCAAGTATTACAAACCATAAATATGTATAGTGTTATATTTTAGAATGAATTGTGTCATGCTTGATTGTTGATCTTCTTTTATATGAATCATAGTATGGGGATAGAACTTATATCTATTTTTGTTAGTGTGATAACATGCTCACGTTATAAAGATAAAATTATTGGTGTTCTTGGAAGACCTTGTTCATTGTACCTGTAAATAGTATTAGGTTTGGGATAGAGAGTACCACATTGTGTAGTATTTGGTTCTACAGGTACAAAGTGCTGTCTATGGAGGCATAATAGGAAAAAAATCCACCTCACCATTAATGTGTCGTATTGTCGTATAGGTATCCCGCTCGTCTCCAAATGTAATTACTGTGTTTCAGGGCAAGAGGAAACCGGGACCATGTGTTGAGCTCTAGTGAGTTTGCAGGTTAGTTGTGGGCACTTGCAGAGGCAGTGTTGGGGATTCAGATAGTGCCGCATTCTTGGTGGTCGAGAGTATCTCAATGGTGGGCTTGTGCGAAAAAATCTTCTACATGGGGCATTCTCCTAGAAATCATACCTTGCGTGATCACATGGAGCCTTTGGATACGTAGATGTAAGGCACGAATGGAGGGAAGACAAGAGATTGTGGAAGGTACTTGGCTTGTAGTAAAGACTTGGCTAAGAAGCATTTTGGAAAGAATGAAGAAAGGGGGAGCAGTTTCTAATGTGGATTTGGCGATGTTTAAAGCACTGGAGGTCGGTTGTACTTGGGTTGCTGCATGTAATCCTCAGCTGGTAAAATGGAGGATATCTATGGCAAGTAGAGTGAAGTTAAATGCATATGGCAGCTGTAGAGGGAATCCAGGGAGGATGGGTGGAGGGGGAGTTATCCGTGATTCCGATGGCAATTTTTTAGCCGCTCTCGAAACAGTTTAGTCACGACACTAATAATGAAGCCGAGCTAAGGGCATTGACGGAAGGAGTGAAGCTGTGCATGGAGCTGGGTTTTATGAATGTTGAGATTGAATGCGATTCAAAAATTGGGGTTGAGTGGGTACAAGCCAAACGTTATACACTTTGGTATTTGTGAGATTTTTGGGAGGAGTTAATTGTTGTAGCTAATGGCATTTCCTTCTCTATCTCTCACCAATTTAGAGAAGGAAATATGGTCGCCGATTTTTTGGCACGAAGTGGAGAGGTAGGGTGCAGTAGGAGGTACGAGGTATATGACTTGCTTCCTAAAGAGCTGAAGGGAATTTTGTGGTTGGAAATGTTAGGTTTGCCATATATTCGTGAATAGGCTGGGAGGGTTTTTATTGTTTTTTATGATTGTTTAGAACTGAGGTGTTTTGGGGATTAAGTAGTGCTATTTTTTCATTTGTTTACATGATTTTTCTCCGTCAAAAGTAAGGATTTTTTAATAAATTGGGAGGGGGTCACTATTGAATAGGTGACTGCTCGATTTTTTATTTTTTAAATACTNCGTCCTATAATGCATATAAGTTTTTAGAAAGGGAAATACTTTAGCCACAAAGAAATTATACAAAAATAATTTCACAAACTGATGTGGCGTGATATGATTTGTCAGATTATAAAACTACTTTTATTGTAAAGTAGATTTAACAGTTTGATGAGAATACATCAGTTTGTGGGATTAGTTTTGTATAATTCGTTTGTGGATGTAGTAGTACTGTTTTAGTTTCTAACACATGTATGTGTCTTTATAGAGTGTTGAATTTCGTTACTGTTGAATGGTGATTGATCTCTCTCACTGTTGTAGCTACTGCTTAGAGTGTTGTGACCACAATTTGGAGGCTTTAAATGTTGTTGTGGCTTGAGTAAGAAATGTCTTACAATTAACAAATGGATAAGGCGGGTTGTTGAGCTATTATCTATACTCTAGATGTGTGCTAAGTTGATCCAAGAACAAAGATTTATGCAAGTATGCTAGATTTGATGTGCTTTGTACTTTAAAGTGCCTTGAGAAGTCTAAAGTTGTACACTTAATATAATGTAATTGTTTTATGCATTGTAATATAATGTAATTAATTAGAATATAAAGCAAGTATTTTGTGTAATTGCTCTATGGATTATAATATAATGTAAGATGTGTTCTTTGTTTTTATGTATTTTGTTTCAATATTATTATTTTTTATTTTGCAACAAACTATTTCCAGCTATCTTTACTTGTCGAAAATATCTTTTGGTGACTAATACTTATTTACGATAACTAATATCGTCGAAAATACATTTTTAGACCAAACAAATTTGGTCACAAGCCAGTACAATGGTTATTTTGTTGTCGCAAATACTTAGTGGAGGCAATTTATGCCGCTACAAATACTTATTTGCTACAATGCATCAAATACGCATTTGTGCCAACAACAATAACAATTGTGATGCTTTTTTGCAGTAGAGCATCTTACTATTTGCGGCGATTAGAATTGTCGCAAAAATCAATGTTTTTGCAATTGAGTATGAATCAACGCAATGGATAGCTTTGAGATGCAGTATTACCGTCGCCCAGCGGCGATAATTAGTGGACGTAAAAAATATTTTGCAGTGCATTTAGTAATTTTTGCAACAACTTTCAATACCGTAAATTGATGTGGTTTAATATTGTATGTTAGATTATAAATATATTATTATAGTGAAATTTAAGTACTTATCAGGTGATCAAACCACAAAATCAATTTTTTGTAATTATATTTGTAGATCAATAGTCTCAATTTGTTTAATATTTAGAGAGATGTATATATAAATATATGCGTGGTCAGATCTCTATCTCTCTCAATACTCCCTGTATGAAATTATGTGAAGCTAGGACTCTGATCAAGCTTTAATTAGGGTCATGTGCCATTCTCCATTTGCAAGCACATACTTACATGCCACTGATCGCACATGAGTTCTTATGATCATCATGTTGATTATAAACATGCAGATTAGGAGTAGCAACATGTGACATGGTCCGTTAACTCAGTATGAATACGATATGATAATAACGTATTTGAGTTTAATCTTAAAGGATTCGGGTCGTAAACGGGTTGACTAGTTAAGACACGATTGCTTACCGGATTGATATCGGATCAATCCGTTTTGACCCATTATGAAAATTAAAGTTACAATTATACCCTCATGCCTAAAAGTAAAATTGTTGAAATTTTAATTTCGATATTTTTATTTTCTGGATTGTAATTTTAGATTTGTAGTTAGTATTATATTTTTTTTATAGATATTGTGATTTTAACATTTATATAAATTTATGCTAAACTTAATCAGGTCAAATGGGTTAATTTGGATTTGTTCAATCCATTTACATAAATAGGTTGAAAAAGTCTGGTCTGTTTAACCTATTTAATAGTATTCACTAATGGGTCAAAACGGGTTGTGTTATGTCAACCCATCACGTTAATGGGTCGTATTAGGGTTTGAAATTTTGACACAATAAATTTAACTGCTGATTGTGTTTGAGTTGACCTATATAATATAATATACATACCTTGACACGATATGAACACAACATTTTAATACAATTTGACACCCCTATCTAAGTGCGGACCTTGTTGCAGATATTGGTTGGAACTTCACATCTCGGAGCTGATTGGATTGCAGCTCTAACAGAAAAAGTAACTTCTTAGCTGTGTAAAATATTCCTTGTTAATTGGTGTACGTGTTGATAGCTATGAAAAATTTCGGTTGATCACTTCAGACGATACTGCGTACACATTCTTTAAATATGGAGCTTGAATTTCATAATTAAACTGCAATAAGTGCAAATTGACTGCTCCATTTTTCTGCATGAGGAGCACTTCTCCATTTGGTTTTGTTTTTCAAATTTTTTTCATTTTAAAACATTTTTTTTAAAATATATAAAAAAATATCAATACACTAATAGTCACTTCCTTAACTATTAAGTAAAAAAAAAAAAAAATTAAAATACATGATGTGTCAAAATCATGAGGGGGCAAGTTGAGTGGGCAAAATAACATTTTTTTATTGGATAGAGCTAATATGTTACTTATGGCATTTAAGTTTATAATACTCATAATATCGTGTTATTATAGATCATATAATTACTATTTTCATAACTTTGAAATAGTTTTCTCTAAGTTAATATATATCTTTTTAGTACTAAGACTTACTTCTTTTTATAAAGTGGTTGCGCAAGATTTGTACAATTTAAATTTGTATCTAGCATCACTCGTAAAATTAACTGATATATAGATAACACCTCAAATTAAGTAGACTGAATGGATCAAATGTTATATATATATATATATATATATATACCGACCAGCCACATGATGATTGAGATCAGCAATGAGCTAGCTAGGAGAACATCTAATTTCTTTATTCCATCACATGAGTTCTTATACTTTGGTGCATGATCATATCATTGTATAATACACACACATATATATAACCCATAGATTACATATATGGCACTTTATATATATGTGTGTGTGATTTATTAGAGTGTATATATTTATTTATCCAGCTAGGTAGGGCATGCTGGTCAAGCTGCAAAATGATGGAGACGAGCGAAGTCAAGCTGGGACTTCTTTCCTTGGTGAACATTCCCGAAAAAGTTGTTCATGTAGTCCTGGAACACAAACTCCCTGTAGCGAGCCACTCCATCTTTCTCCACCACCCCAGGCAACGGCCCTATTATCTCGCTAGCTTTAGGGGTCGTGAATATTGGGATTGACACTCTTGATTCGCTTCTCGTGGTGCGCACTCTATGTTCGGCACTTTTATACCTTCCATTGCTTAGTATCTGTAAGATGAGTACGTATACGTACATGCAGATCAATAATTAATTAATATGCTAAGCTAGTACGTACACATGATATATACATGAAGAGATCATGATCCAGAGATATTGATTGATGAAACCTGTAAGGTATCGCCAACGTTGATGACCAGCGCACCGGGGATAGGTGGGATCTCAATCCAGTACTCTCCATTTTTTCCATGATCGTCGTCTTGATCTTGATCATCATCAACTTTCACGTATAAACCACCAATTCCATCCTGTAGTAACACTGTTAATGTGCCCATATCCGAGTGTCTTCCCACGCCAACTGTAAGCTCCGGATTGGGGCATGCTGGATAGAAGTTCATGTTAACCATTTTTAAACCAATCATGGCATCGATTCTTGAGTCATCATCTACTACTGTCTCTCCAAGCTTACTCATCAAAATCTCCATTAATCTTCTCACCATCTTGCTCGATGTCTTTAGGTACTCGAGTGCAGCTTCCCTGAAAATTAGAGGCCAGAGTACTTAAGGTTCTAGCTAGAACGTACTGACGAACGTGCATACATTCATGGTTGAATGAAGAGTACTACTATTAATTGCCAAGCTGGCTTAAGTTGGGTCAACTCTTAAATTAATTTATTGATCAACTTGTAGTTCGGACTTGAGTGCTGAGCTTATTTCAGACAAATTATTAATGACATCTAATACTTTTTATAACTTCACATAAAAAATTAAAATATATCTCAATCTATTGTATAAATTCAAACACATCTCAATAAATCTACAAAATCCATTTAAATATCTAAACTCATTACTATTTATATATCAACTCATATCATTTGAGATCACCTTAGCATCTAAATGCAACCAGCTTACTTTTCATATCAAAATTTATCATTCTTAATTAAATAAGATTATGCATTAATACATTTTAAATAATTTTATTAGTCAACAATTTAAAATAAAAAATTATTTAAAGTGTGGCATATTAATTATTATAATTAAAAGTGGTAAATTTAAAATAAATAACATTTTGTTAATTAATAACAAATGGCCAAGACACGTTTGTTTTCACAAAAGTTCTCAATTTATCTCATCTAATTATCATAATTTTCTCAAATTTTCAAACAAAAAAATTTAAAATTTAAAATTTAAAATTTTCAAAATAAAAATAATATTTAAAAAAATATATTATAATAATATTTTATTCAATTTTTAACTTTCATTACGACTAATCTCATTTTATCTACAAAAACTTTTAAAAAGCATACTCTAAAATAGTACTCAGAATAAAAGGACAATCGCACATAGCTCGTACTTGGATGCTTAGAGCGTTAATTCCCATATGCTTCCCTACAAATTTTCATATAATTTGGTTAAAGAACACACCTCCTAAAGTTTTTTTTCTAAATTTTACTTATCTTTCAAAAACATCATATATCTCACTTTTTATTTTTTCTCTATTATATTAAAACAATAATTTTCTATTCTTTCTTTATTATTTTTTTTCTCTCACTTCCCTTTATATTCTTTCTTTATATTCTCTTAAAATATAAGTTTGGAATAAAAAAAATCAAAAGAAAAATTTAGGATGTGTACATTTGCTATCCAAATTTAAGGAACAACTGTACACATCCTAAAATCAAAAGTCATTAGAGTACTTACATTGGGTTTCCTATAATCATTTTTTTTTTTATAATTTGAGGAAAAGTTTAGGGGATGCTCTCAAAACCTATCTACATCCAGTTTCCTATTTTAGGATAAAGATTTAGGGGATGAATAGTAGTTGTTGCAAATATAGGGAACCACTATTCATCCCCTAAATCACTTTTATCAATATTTTATTCATTTCAATTAAATTAATTCTTTTTCCAATCATCTACACTTTTTCTTATACTCATATTTGTTATAGTTTTAAACAATAATTTTAAAAATAATTTAAATAACTATGAAAATATAAATTTTTTTTAAAGATATTAAAATAATTTAATTTTTTATTTAAAATATTTGCTAGAGTAATAGTTCAAAACATAAGAAAAAATATTGAGTAATAAAATTAGTAAATGGAGGTGAGAGAATAAAGTAATAGAGAAAGAATAGAAAAATATTATTTTAATAGAATAGAGAATGGATAGGGAATGAGATGTAGAATATTTTTTGAAGATGAGTAAAATTTAGGATAAAATTATAGGGAGTGTCCTTTTTAGCTAAAATTTAGGAAAAATTTTAGGGAAGCCAATGTGAATGCTCTTAGAGCATTTCCATTGGTGCCCTATTTCATTGTCATCCCCAAATTATGGGGAAAATTTTAGGAAGGAGCTAAAAAATCTCTTCCCATCCCATTCCCTATTTTAGGGTTTTGATTTAGGAGATGAACAGTGATTCTCTAAATAATTTTCTATATTTAGGAAATCACTGTTCATCTCCTAAATCATCTTTTATCAATATTTTATTCTAATAAATAAAATAAATTATTCTTTCAATCATCTACACTTTCTCTCGTACTTATATTTATTATAGTTTTAAATAATAATTTTAAAAATAATTTAAAGAATTACTAAAATATAAAAAAATTAATTTTAAAAATATTATCCTACCCGCAAAAAAAATAATTTAAATTTTTTGTTTAAAATATTCACTAGAGTAATAGTTCAAAACATAAATAAAGAATATTGAGTAATTAAGTTTGTAAATGGAAGTGAGAGAAAAAAGTAATAAAGAAAAAATAAAAAAATATTATTTTAATATAATAGATAAAAGATAGGGAATGAGATGTAGAATATTTTTTAAAAATGAGTAAAATTTAGAATAAAATGATAGAGAATTTCATTTTTAACTAAAATTTAAGAAACCGGATGAAAATGCTCTTATATAAAACCAGATGTAGCTCATTTTTCTTTATTTTTCATATATATTTTTCCTATAATTTAACTAAGGACCCCATATGAGAAAGCGGATACGGCTATAATTTGCATACTAGTAATTAATGCTTGGCCTAAAAAGCGAAAGAATCATAAATAGTGCATACAACGCTAAGGTTATAGTAAATAAATAAAGGCGTTACTATTTTAGAGTTAGCTAGCTAATTAGCTTACTTGCAGTCCTTTGGCCAATATTCAAGAGCATCAGTATCGCTGGTATATGTCATGCTAATGTAGTCCTTCCACTCCAAAGCCTTCTCTTTATCCGGCACAAAGCTGGTCCCATATTTCACATGCGGATTCGGGCTCACTCCGTTGCGGTAAACAGCTTTCTCTGCCGGCGGTCGGCCGAAGAACCTGTGGGCCGCATCTTTGAGTGACTCCAGCAGTTCCACCGGCACGCCATGGTTGATAACTTGGAAGAACCCGAGTGTCTCAGCAGCCGCAGCGATGTCCTCCAACACCTGCTCGTGGTTCGGCCCATCAAGTTTTGACAAATCGATTGGCGGAAGTTTGTGTGAGATGGTGTTTTGCTTGTGTATACGCTCCTGTATCGGTTGGATGTATCGGTCCGGTACCATTGAGAGTCCCGAATCCACCAGACCCTTCACACCATTGCCTTCTCGGACGACAAAGTTGAATAGCGAGTTTCCATTGTCGAAACGCGAAGTCATTTTCTTGTTGTTTACGTCCGTTGACCGTAAGCTAGAATTAGAGGAGATAGAGAGAGCTATTGGGGGGCCTGATCGATGAGTATTATGGTGCAATTGGGTGGTAATATATAGTATGTTGAATTCTGGATATAGGGGTTGGTGGGAATGAGATTGGTGGAAATTGGGCTAGGCAAGGTGCACGCAGGCCTTTTGACTTGGATTATATTTTAAGAAAAGAGAACTGCTATATATATAAAGAGATTATGTAAGATAAATTTATAAATTGATGTAGTTTCATGAAATCTGTTATATCTATTTTATAATAAAAATAATTTTACAATCTGACGTACCACATCAGTTTATAAATTTATTTTTTATAAATTTTTTTATGACTAAAGTATTTTTTTAAAAAAAAAAAGAGAAACAAAAGCACATATCATGCTGCATGCATGCCGTTCCTTTCTTTCAATGAAGCATATGTAATTTCTTTCTAATTTATGATACTATACAGCATAAAAATAACGATCGATGAATATTTTGGCCACTCAATTAGATATAAAAATTTCGATAGATCTCTATAATTAAACACAAGGAATAATGTTTAATTGATTGGCCATTCAAACGTGTCATTCTAATTATTCGTACATTTCTTTTTGAATTAAGTTAGGTCGACAGTCGTATGAATTGAATTGCAGTTCAACTCATGGCATGCTCTCTGATCTTCGTAATAATAAATAAGTTCAAGAGGGTAAAGACTAGCTTGGAGATTTAGGTGCCATTTAGAGGATGAGTTGAGATGAGATGAAAGTTATAAGTTGAATAAAATGTTTTTAAAATATTATTTTTTAATAATATTATTATTTTGAGAATTGAAAAAATTGAATTGTTTATATATTTTATGTAGAAATTTAAAAAAATTATAATGATGAGATAAGATGAAATATTTTCATTATTTAAACGGAGCTGATCTAAGATCTATATCCTCTCCTTTGTGGATCTTTTCTATATATGGGTCTTTGTGGGTATTATTTGATTGTCATGATATAATTTGTAGATGCTACAAATATTGTGTCCATATCTCTCAAAAGTATAAAAATGTTTGTATTAACAAATGGTAGCAAACTTATATTTCGGATGAAGAATCAACAACGATTTTGTTATATATGAACCATCTATTATGTTTAAAATAGAATAGAAATAATCGATCTACCAATCGATGCGTGTAATTAGTGGCGCCGCAATGAGCAATATTTTTAGTAATATATCCACTGATATTTTATCTAGATGTATTTTATGACCACCCTAATATTTGTATTATTTTATTTATAATAATATGCATGCTTGATTAGACGGAAAAACAAAAAAAAAAAAAAAAGTAGAACAGAAATAAACACAACACGTTGTTGTTATTGCTTTTTTGTTTTTGTCCGCATATTATATACTCTGGAAAAAGACAGCAACGGTAAAGAAGTTCATTTTGCGTGCGGCATGGGGCACGGCGGACTCCAGAGGTCAATTAATGCTCCACATGTATAACCCCCTGCCCGCCGCAACTTTGTGTCTTGGGCTATAATTATTTTAAAATTTTATTAGAAATTTTAATAATAATTTTTTTAATTTTTATATTTTATAACTACATTTCATATATTAATAAATAATTTAATTTTTATATAAAATTATTATTTCTTAACTTTTGTTTACTCAATTTAATTATTCAATAGTAGCTATTAGAAATATTTTTAAAATAAAATATTATTTTAGAGATGAATAATAATTAATAAAATAATTTTTTTTACTGTACTACAAAAGTATAACGTAAAATTTTGATTATTCCAATACAAATCAATTTTTTTTAGCTGCCAAAATTTGGCTAAGCCAGTGCTCTTAACTGGTATTACCTTCTTCCTTTCTTTCTTTTCTTTTCCTTTTTTTTTTTTTTTTTTTTTTTTTTTTTTTTTTTNTCATTTTAGAGCATCGTTATGTATTATTTTATATACCATACACTAATGTGTTTTTTATTTTTTTTTTAATTTTTTTTATTTTACTATTTTTAAAATATTTATATTTTTTTATTCATCATCTATATAATATACATTTAATAAAAGAAATAAATAAAAAAAAATAAAAAAAATTATAATGTGTGATGTATAGAATGATGTAAAGATATTATGTTTGGAGGATGAGATGAGAATTTTGTGTTTTGTTTTAAAGTTTAAAATATTATTTTTTAGTTTTGAGATTTGAAAAAATTGAATTAGAATTTAAAAAAATTATATTGGGATTTGAAAAAGTTGAATTATTTATTATATTTTGTATGGGAATTTAAAAAAGTGTAAAGATAAGATAAGATGAAGATGAAAATTTTTAAAAAAACTTATTTTCCAAACATAATATAATTCTTCATTTTATATACGGGTCTCCGAGGATCGAAAACTGCGTCCCCGGTCTAACCCAAAGTGAGAAAGCTTTGGAATATTACGTCACTTTCTCGGGAAAATTCCTTGTTTTCCTTCTCTCATTTCATCGCGCAGAGAGAGGGGGTACGATGGATCCGGAGCAGACGTTCATACGCGTGCAAGAGCGATTCTCGCAGATGCTGAGGCCCAAACTGAGAGCTGCTTTGGAGTACTTTTATCTTTTCGTCGCCATCACCTTGTTCTGTATCCTCGTTGTTATGCACGCCAATTACGTTCAACAGGTACTCCGTACGTACACACTAAATAATTCTCGAATTTGATTTATGCTTTTGTTCTTTCGCGCTTAGGGTTTCTGAATTTCAGTTCAGCAATAGTTCTGTTGCCATTTTCAATTTAAGGTTGATTTTTATTTTTTATTTTTTATTTTTATGGTGGAAGAAATTATCATTACTTTTCTTTTTTCTTTTAAATTTATTTTATCTTCTGGGGTTTGGTTCTACATTTTTTGCAGAACCATTTTGGTTTTCACATTTAAAATATTTGGGGAAACAAAAAGGGAGAGAAATGGAAAAAGAAGACAGGATGCTATGAACTTGGACCGTTGTGGTCTCATTGTCGTGCTGGATAGAATTTCTTCAGGCACTACTATTTTCCCTGACATGGATGAATTGGCTTGCTGTGTTGGTAGGTATGCGCATTAGTGGTTAGCCCTAAGAATTTGAGAAACAAAAGTAGATTAGACTACTAGTGTTGATTTATCCATTAGGTGTATATCGGAATTTGAGGGAGAGCCAATGTTAGTGCCATCACGAGGGTTGGAACAAAATAAATGGTGTGTTATTGATGATTGAAGGATTTCATCTATGAGATTGGGCATTTTGCTGCTATGAGTTCATGAATAGGGTATAGAATCGTGGGAAGCTAATTCCTAAATGTTATGCTGGAAGCTTGCTTTATGCTAAATGGGCTGGATAGACATGCGGGCATTGCAAAATCATTAATTTTGAAGTACAGGCAAAACATTTATGAACATATTTGGGAACTATTAAGCAATTTTAGTTATACTATTTTCTGGCTGTTCAAATATTTATACCACAATTATGATTTCTATGTGTGTTTGCAGTAATGGGCGTATCAACCTCAACTAGATGATTCTGTGGTAGTTTGTTTATCTTCCCAATTGCTGGTGGTTTTGGGCAATGATAATTCTAGATTATTGTCCTTAATTGGAGAGTTTCTGTCAGATTATTTTTGTTATTTTTTTAAATGTAACATTTCTTGATTTTCTTGAATTTTTAAATGTTTGCCCTTTTTTGAAAGTTTCTTTTGCATGCTTCCTTGTAGACTTGACGACACTCCTTTTACTTTTTAATTGTAAAGATGCGTGGCATGGAGTTTGTCTTAGGATATTGTCATATTTCTTTGTTAAGTCACATATCAGTTTTGTTCAAGTCATTTTTTCAATAGAGAATGGAAGTTTTGTGCATATGATGATATTAGATGCTGATCTTAATATTCAATGCCTGCATTTTGGGATTGGGTCTCTCTTCTCCTCCTAGGAGTTCTTATAAAAATGTCAGAGGTAGCCAAGGGATAACTATTGTTTACACTTTCTTTTTGGAAACCAAAACAATATCTCACTTTAAAATGTTATTTAAAAATATTTTTCTTCCAAGAAAGCTGGAATAGGCAGGGAAGAAGAGATCCTTTTTCCCAAGCTACCGGTTGTTTTTATCATTAAACTTGTCTTTTGCACAGTGTTTTAGTTCTCAGGTGATGATGTTCTAACTTATGATATAAGGTAGTGATTCACTGTCATGGTAATGGCTGGCTCCAGAGATTACACTTTGGTTCCCTTTGTTCAAGTAGTTATGTTTATAAATTGAGGCATATAGGTTTTGGCTGTGGTGCTCTATCTAAAATCTATTCTCTTTTGCATATGAAGCCTGGCTGTTCAAGTGAGTTCTCTGGTGTTGAGACAACAGAAGCCCAGCTTATTCACATTAAGGTAAGAATTATCTTGTACTTCCAATACATTAGTTTTATTTGTGAGATTCTGCAACTACTCTACATTGGAAAGTTACTGAGTGGGCCTGACATCATTACGTTGCACTTAGTTTGAACTTGAGTTTCATAGATTGGCAGGTAAATATTGAAATCAATATTGTATGGTGACCTGTATGTGAGATGATATTGGGTTTGTTTCTTTTGTTGGCCAAACGGTGTTTTATAATGTGTCAATTTGTGGTGTAGATAACTACTGCAGGGTTGTGGTCACAGAATGAGACTGAATCTAATGTGATAGATGTCCCTGATATGGAAACTGTGACGGATAAATTAGAAGTTGCAAATGTGGATGGAGATGGATTGACATTTTTGGCTGCAAAGTTTTGGTTAAATTGGATTGGTTCTGGTGCTAGAAGGGGCAAACTAGCATGGAAACTCTGGAAGACAGACTCTGAACTTATTGAGAACCAAGCAGAACCTTCAATGAGTAGTCAAATCTCCAAGCCAACAGTTGATGATGCAGTCAAAACTGATAAAGAGGAGCGACGTAGTAGTTTCCCTTTATCTGCCAGAGAGACATTTAGAGCAGCAGTATTTCACTTTGGCAAAAAGTGGTACAAGCGTTTGCTATTCATTTGGAGACACACAATGCAGGTCATTAGAAGCTTCTCGAAGTTGTGGGTGAGTAAATCAAGAACTTGTTCTAATGTAGTGCTAGGTTAATATGCATTCAATAGAGTTGCTCCATCTTTTAACAATCAATCATGGAATTAGCTAGTCTCGACATTGGTTCTGCTTGCTTTACTTGTAGCTATTAAATCCCGTTCTGTCTTGATCAGCACTTAATATCCTAACATGTCATTTTCTTTGTCAGTTATTGATTGAGATTATAGGTTTCTGTTCGAAACACGAGCTTGTACTTGGTTACAGTTGTCTGCCTCTGGGTGCTTTATAGAAATTAAAATTATCTCCTCAACCTGTTGTGATCTATTGAGGATAAGACTTGGGGTTAGGATATTGTCACGCATATAGATGTAGCACGAGCCTAAGTACCCATTATTTTTGCTTGATAAATCTAATCTATTCACATATAAGTGTCTGTCTTAGAAAAAAGAATGAAACTCGGGTGTAAATGGGGAAAATGGTGAATTATTGGAAAGTGAGGAAGTGGGATGAGGAGTCGGATAAAGTAAGAAGTTTTGCTTTAGTAAGATTATTTCATTCAATTCTTGTTTGTTTTTTTATGGTCTTACTGAAAATGTTTTATATGTACTGTATATTGGCCATCTTCATACTCTAGGCCTTGGAGTTTGAAGAATTCTCAACAGATGGGGATTTGATTTCTCTTTATTGTCAGCCAGCATGATTGATTGGTGCCTTGAACATTTGATGCAGATGTTGCTCAATTACCCCTCTCGCACTCTCTCATGTTTTCCAAACCATGCTCTCTGAAAATTGTTTGATTTCTTAGTGGATTATATGGAGAAACCCTATACCATTTTATTTCTTATATCAAGGCCAAGTCTCCTCAGCTGAATTTGAATTTTCTAGTACAGAATCTTGCAGGTATACATCTGAATATTGATATTCCCAAGTGGTTGCATATACTTCATTTGGACAGGCTTAATTCATATGCAGGTGAAACAGCAGTCTTTTTAGTTCTACTCATTCAATACCATCATGTTGCAGTGCTGTAGTGATTATGAATAAACTGAAAAAGTTAGGTCACCGATTCAAAAATCTTGAAAAGTAAATAAAATCTTGTTTGCCGATTAAGAAAAAATCCTGAAAAAAGTTAGGTAACTGATACAAAATTGTAGTCTCTTAAAGTTGCTTTTGTTTTGATTGTGAGTCCCCTATCACACTGGGAGAAAAGTCAATTCAAATAAATGTATTTTGGTCACCTTCACTATTCAGGCCATTGCTATCGTTCTGCTTAGTGGTGTTGCTTATGAAAAAAAGAAAAAAATTATCCTAACTGTTGCTTTTACAGAACTTCGAAAATTTCTTCCCAAAAAAATGCATGTGATTATCTGATTAGAATGTAAGAGTTCATGAGCTGACCAGGATTACTTCCCCCTGTTCTTCTGATGTCCTAAAAGTTGTGTTATATATTTCT
>QEOT01002662.1:50539-70756 GCA_003123785.1 Pterocarya stenoptera
ATATATATATATATATAGTACACGGTGTACTGGATATACACCTACTTGTACAGAAATGACCATCGGAATATGTCACAGGTCAGACCTAGTTCATTTGTCATCTGTGCCATTTGAACGGTTATTTGCTTTGATTTTGACATTACCCGATGGCAAAATAAGTTGCAGGGTTTGTCCTGGTATTTCGAGTATGATTTCGTAATACTAATAGGCTCCTCCTACTCCCACTACCAGCTACCAGATTCTCCATTTATTTTGATTTTTCTCTTTTGGCACCTGATAATGAATGTTATTCAAGGGCATTAGAGTGATACAGGAATTCGCATTCACTTTGCTCATATTCTTTGAAGGGAAAATGTGTTATACACCCACATGGTTTGCCTTGGGACCCTTGCTTTTATAACGTCTCTCAAAAACCGAGGACAAGAAAAAAAAAAATAAAAACATAAGAATCATCTGAAACTTTTTGTTGATAAAATATGGGACAAGCATTTTCCTTTATTTAAAAATATAAAATAACGAAATTTAGGAACAGGATGACATTGTGTTCGGCTTTATTTCTGGAATTTAAGCTTAGTTAGCTCTCTCTGCTCGCATCAAAGTAAGGGCAGAGTCCGTTCAATAATAATAATATCAGGTGATGGCAGCTCAGCGTCTCGTCGCCGTCGGCAGCCCAGCACTCCCAATCCCATCCGTTACTTCCTCTCCATGTCGCCCCTTTTCATCGTTCCAGTCTCATCGGCACCACCAAAGCGGTGCGTTTTGGAAGAGGAAAACGCCGACGAAAATCCTTATCAGCCTCTCCTCCGCAAGTAGCGGTTCTAAACTTGCTGCCTTGCCCTTCGACCTCTCACCACCTCCCATCGATCACGACCTCCTCGTATGCGCCCCCTCTCTCTCTCTCTCTCTCTCTCTCGTGATTTTGTTAGGTTGGTTCTACGGAAAACAGAGGAGTAGAAAAGGAAAGAAAGAAAATCAGAATATTAAACGATGCCTACCATTTTGTATTAGTGTCTTTCCCCAGAAATAAATCATATACTTTACTTTTCTTTTCCACGTAAACTCCCAAACACAGTGTTAGTGTCATGTAACCTGAGCTCTCAAGTTTATACATCCACATGAACATTGTGTGTATTGCGTACCTTGAGCTCTCAAGTTTTTACATTCGCACAGTGTGTGTACCTTGTGATTTATGTAGCGTGAAAGAAAAAGTTGTTTTTTTTTTTTCAATCTTATTTTTCTGACTGATAAAGACGGATTGAAACTTTGTGACTGTAATGAATTTAATTGTGCTACAAGATAACCTTGACTCTTTGCAGGAGACTGTTACGCTTGCAGGTGCAAAGGTTTCAGATGATGGCATTATCGAAACATTTAATAATGATGATGAAGCGTTAGATGCTGCTGATAATGGTGTTGTGGTGCGTATTTGATTTTTATTAAGTTTCTAAATCATCATCCATTTTGCTCATGTTTTCTTCTTCTTTGTGATATTGCTTATTTGTGTATGTTTAAGAGGAAAGGGTTATCGAGGAACCAAAAAAAGAAAGAAAGAGGAAAGGGTTATATTCTTATATGATCCTCATGTAATGGTATTTTGCGAAACTGGCCAAGTCCTCTTCAAATTCTCCAGTTTAGATCCCATTGACTTTAGTTTATCTCATCCGAACACTCAACCACAACTTGGATCCTCTAACGGTTGTGAAGTTTATCTTGGGAAGGGCAAAGTAAAATCTTTGACTGGAGGTGTTGAAGTCTATGCCCTAGCCACATGCCTTTTGTCTCTCTCATGACAAAATATTTCTGATCTTTGGCAAGGCACAAATAGATTGTACCACAAGCTTGTCGATTAATCTTGTCCCAATCCCTATATGTCATGTCCTCCGGTTTATCCTCCAATGCAATATCCAACTCTTGTTGGATTAAAATATCCAGGACTTCACATTGCCACATTCCAAAATTATTAGTTCCATCAAACTTCTCAACTTCAAATTTGGCATTTGATACCATGGACCTACGTCCAGAGTTGCTAGCATTTCCAGAGCTCCTATCTCCTGCATTTTCTCCTACAGATTCCATTTGGAATATTAATACTTCTTGAAAACGAATTTCAAAATTTTGACCGTACGGATGAGTCCGGAATGATCCAAATAGTTGGAAAGCACTATTTGATTGTCGAAATTGGACTCCGGATGGCTTAGATCAAGCCCAAAACATATATGAAATTTTGAACGGTCTAGATCAAACAGGAGCAGCAGGTGGGGCGTGTAGGCTCCTCCGGTGTCGGTTTGCGATGCCGTTTGTGGCAACGTCTTCGTCTTGTCGAGACAAACCTCATGGTGTGGTCAAAAGTTGATTTTGATCAACTTGAATTTTCTAGATAGCGCAAACCAGAGCTTTGATACCTATTATTGTGCCAAAACCACCTAGAAAACACACACCACACAAGATAGAGACAATATTTAAATGGTTCGGAAATTTGCGTACGTCCACTGGAGCGGAAACAACTGATTATGATATGTTTGTACAAAATTACAAACACTCAACAAACGACCTCTCTATCTCTCAAATGGCTCTTCTCTCTATTTCCTCACACACACACAAAAGACTACAAATGCACTTCTTGCTCTACTACATCTCTTTAGAAGGCCTCTCCCATTTATAAGAGAGGTTTTGTATGCTGTACCGAGGAATGCCTTTCGATGCACATGGCACCAAAAGTATATTCCACCGTAAATTACAGTGTACACCGAAAGCACCGACAAAAGGCATGTGATTGGGGTATTGGACTTCAAAAGGCATCCAATACGATCACTGTGTGTATTTCAAACAACTTGCAGATGGATCTTTCATATACTTACTTTTATATGTATATGACATGCTGATTACATGTAAAAGTAAGGTGGAGATAGTTTGAAATGAAAAATCTAAGAGAAGCACGAAGAATATTGGGGATGGAGATTAACAGAGATAGGGTGAAAGACACAGTTCACCTTATTCAAAAGCAGTATCTGAAGAGAGTACTATAATGCTTCAACATGGACTTGAAGACGAAGCCAATAAGTACTCCAATGGCCCCATATTTCAAACTCAATGCATCGCAATCTCCTAAAAATGATGAAGAATAGGACTATATGAAAATTGTCCTGTATGCAAGTGTTGTTGGAAGCTTAATGTATGTCATGGTGTGTACACGACCTGACATCTTTCAGGCCATTAGTTTAGTCAGCCGATATATGCATAATCCTGGAAAGACACGCTGGCATGCGGCTAAATGGATTCTGCGATACATTCTAGGGATCACAAATCTTGGTTTGAAGTTCGAGAAGAGTGAAGATAGTCTAGTAAATGGATATGTTGACTCAGACTATACAGGTGATCTTGACACGCGTCGATCGACAACTGGATATGTGTTCACTATGGCTGGAGGACCAGTCAGTTGGCGATCTATTTTGCAGTCTATGATTGCACTATCATCCACAGAGGCTGAATACATGGTTGTGACAGAAGCCGTGAAAGAAGCCATTTGGTTACAGGGATTGGTAACAGATTTGGACATTAATCAGCAAGAGGTTACTGTTCACTGTAACAGTCATAGTGCAATTCATCTGGCCAAGAATCAAGTGTATCATTTTCGAATAAAGCATATAGATGTCCGTTTTCACTTCATACGTGAGATATTAGAAGAAGGGGACATTCTTCTTCAGAAAATTGGCATTGAAGACAATCCAGCAGATATGTTGACAAAAGTCATCATAATGATCAAGTTCCAACATTGCTTGGACTTGATCAATATCTCACACTGCTGAGAGTGCATCTTGCACATGGCAAAGGTTTTGCAGAGAGACCTTTATGGAGAGTGTAGTGTGCGTCCAATTGAACACTATTTGGATGCTTCCATAATCACCAATGGTCTTACACGAGCATTCTCAACTGGAGCATGGTCACATCCTTTCAAGAGAATGGAAAGGATTTCGGGTGCATTGGCGCCTTAGGGCGCATTTGATAGCAAAAATCTCTCATGACGAAAACAACAGGCAATTCGATGAGGGGGTGCAATCATTTGAAGAAAGCATCCTAATATGGCATATATGGGCATGGAGGGGGTGATTGTTGAAGTCCATGCCCCAACCACCTGCCTTTTGTTGGTGCTTTCGATGCCCCAGCCACATGCCTTTTGAAGTCCATGCCCCATCTACATGCCTTTTGTCGGTGCTTTCGGTGCACACTATAATTTACGGTGGAATATGCTTTTGGTGCTATGTGCACCAAAAGCCATTCCTCAGTACAACAGAGCAAGAAGTACATTTGTAGCCTTTTGTGTGTTTGTCAAGAAATAGAGAGGAGCCATTTAAGAGATAGAGAGGTTGTTTTTGAGTGTTTGTAATTTTCTATAAATATATCATCATCAGTTATTTCCTTTCCAGTGGACGTAGGCAAATTGCCGAAATGTTGTCTCTATCTTTTGTGGTGTGCGTTTTTTCTTGGTGGTTCTGGCACAACAGGAGGTACTGATAACTTGCATTCAGTTTGAAGTTTTTAGGTTGCTGTTCTAAGCATTATGTCCCTCCCTCCTTTCACACTATATTCGAATGGTTATAGTTGTGGTAATACTTGTCAATTGCAATGTATTGCCTTGCATAACCATTGACAAGTATTGTCACAACTGTATCTACTGAAAGGAAGCAACAATGCAAATTAGTTTAGCTCTGCACTTGTACTTATCAAAAGAGTTTAGCTCTGCTCTTTTAAAAAAATGTTTGATAAAGGTTTTTTCACTGATAAAAAAACTAATACTATCAGGCATTGATTGGCTGGGCCTGGGCTTAGTTAGCTGTATCACCTAATTACAAGTTGGTGGTTATGTGGCTCTGAATGATTTAATTCATGTGGTTCTTATGGAATATATTGAAGTGCGATTGTCCACAAGTTTTATCAGATGGGATGCAGTCTTTGAACCTTTTTATTTTAGTGCACTCTTAGCATTTTAGTCTTTGACTTCTAATTTTTCTTGAGCATGTTGATATCCCTTTTGACATCTGATGTCATAGGTTGTGGACCTTTCACATTTTGGACGGATAAGAGGTACACACTTTTCTTATATTTCTATCATGACATTTTATTAGCACTATCTTCAACTTTCTAAGAGGATATTGCACATCATTTTTACTGTATAAAATCATAGATGATAATTATTTTAGTTGTGGTATGTCGTTGTAGATTGATCAGTGCCTTGCCTCTTCATAAAAAAAATGTTTCATATTTATCCCTAATCCTTGTTTACTGTTTCACCTTCTTGTTATCGTGCATCACTTTCTAGTGGAAAAGAAATTGTTTCTAGTCTTCTAGATGTTGATATTTTATCAGACTCAATATAATTACATGTTCGGGAACTGCCTTATTCTGACTTTTGACATTTTCATTGTCATATATATATATTTTTATAAGTAAACGATGGTATTAATAGAATAGGCATGGCCCAAAGTACAGAAGATGGTATACAAAAGGAAATTTTCATTGTCATCTTTGCATGCAACTCATAGTGCTCTTTGTATTGTTAAAGTTTTGGTGTATTTGTTGTCTGGATATTAGAGGTTTTACACTTGGCGGTTGAGCACTATATATGCAAAACAGTGCCGAATCTTGATATTGCACGCTATATATATATATCCAACTCATTGCAGTACACACACACAAAAAATGTTAAAGTCTGTGCTGTATATGGTGGTTTTGATAGATGCTTGAACATTTTTCCCTTTGTAAATAATGTGGGTTAAACGGACATGTAGTCAGTGGAGAAGACCGTATCCAGTTTCTTCATAACCAAAGCACAGCAAATTTTGAATGTCTTCATGAAGGACAGGTGGGTTTTGGTTGTCATTATTTGATTGCATTTGTGTTCCCTTAAACTCTATTCTTATATTGTACAGTCGTACAGGCTAAAATAATAGGATTTCTCATTGGAATCCGTAGGGATGTGACACTGTTTTTGTTACACCAACAGCTCGGACGATTGATATTGCACATGCATGGATCATGGTAACCTTCATGACTCTCATGTGGCTGTTGGCTTTTCTGTGTTGTAATATTCTTCGTCTTTTGTTGACCAATATTTCTCCTTTTTTCTTTTTGGTTGTTTGTATTCACAGAAAAATGCAGTTACATTAGTGGTTTCCCCGGAGACCTGCCAAAGCATAATCAAAATGCTGAATAAGTAAGTACATCTTGTTAATGTATGTTGTTATTATTTTATTATTTACCAGTAGTAGTATTAGTGGTTGGTTTTAAAAAAAAAGGGAGAGAGAGAAGTGTCTGTTGTATCCTTGTATTAAAAAAACTCGGGTTTAGGAAAACATGTTCCGAACTTTGCCAGGCACTGAATCAGTGTTTTACACTTTTAGCCATTAGCACGATAAACTCTGCTTGTCCATACTTTGTGGAAAGTGATTTTTAGTACTGATAATTAGAAGCTGAATAGATCCAGTCCCCCGTCCCTCATATGCTGATAAAATTAAAGCGTTCGGTAGATAAGTACAAGAACACGCTGAAAGTGAAGAGACAGCATTATCCCAATATCTTTATAGTTTAATGCAGATTGATGTGGATTTGCAGAAAGACAGGAAAAGATTGGAAATAGACTAATATCAGTTATCACAAAAACATTTTTGAAAAGCTAGAGATTAACTCATTTGACCATGGATACAAGGTGTGAGAGAGAGTTCGTTAAAATAATTGGTAGCTTGTTATAAAGACAGCTAATGCTTTGGTGTGGATGAGTGATTTGGTTTCAAGCTGAAGGTGTGGGTACAGCAAGGACGAGAAGAAGGCCAACAAATATGTACTTCAAAGTTTTTTTAATAAAGTTATAAAGCACAAAGTTATAGATCAGTATAAACGAGCTTTCAACAGATTGATAGTCTAAACAGGGTAAGATGGTGAAAAAACAGTTCATATAGCTGACCCAGGTGTTTGAGTGAAGGTCTTTTTCAGTTGAGTCAAATCAGTACATTTTTCTGTGTTTTACCTTAAGTTATTACTTACTGTTTCATAATTCAAAGGTTTTGATCATTAGTATCAAGATAAAAAGATCCATGCAGTGAATCTTTTACATCGTATTCAATTTTAGGTACATATTTCTTGCTGACAAGGTGGAGATTCAAGACATCACCAAGCAAACTTGCTTGTTTGTTTTACTGGGACCCAAAAGCAATCAAGTAAGGAATGTTAATTTCTCATATATAGTTGAACATTATTCCAGAACTCGATATTATGCTTTTGAAGGTTTGAAATTGATGGTGTAATTGCATACAATTGGGGAATGTGATCAGGTAATGGAGGACTTGAACCTTGGCTATCTTGTTGGACAAGCATATGGCACACATCAACATTTTAGTGTACGTTTCTACGGTTTTCTGGACTGTTTCTAGATCAAGTTTTATTGATTTATTCTCTTGTGATGATTATTGGGCATACTTTCAGCATCTCATATGTTGTCAAATCTATTTATGTGAAATTTTCACTCTCTTCTTGTAGTCATGCATCTGATTTTGTAATTTTCCTGGTCTGAAAATTTTGTTTACTCAAAAATGATGTATCCTCATTATCCCACATCATAGCTCCCTTTAAAAATAATGAAAGCTGTAATTGTTGAACTTTGGCTTGGATTAAATTTCTACAGAAAGTGTTATTTCAATTTAAACTTTTCTTCTGACACCTACCCTACTGAATAAAAAAAAAAAAAAAATCAAATTTACACTCATTCAAATCCTGAGTACCAGTAAGTACCCGCCATAATGCATTATGGAAGTATAGGAAAGCCAAAGAACAGCAGTAATTTTGTTGTATGCACTTTATTGTTTGCAAACGACCCTAACCAGAATCCTCCTTTTATTTGCAGGTTAGTGGGATGCCTATTACAATAGGGGTGGGAAATGTCATTTCTGAAGAAGGTTTCTCTCTATTGATGTCACCAGCTGCGGCTGGATCCGTCTGGAGTACTATTCTTTCTCAGGGTGCTATCCCAATGGGTTCTAATGCATGGGAAAAACTAAGGGTTCTTCGTGGTGAGAATTCTAGACCGGATTGTTTTGCTTTCATTATTTCAGTTTATATTAATCAATTACCTGTTGCAACTTAAATTTTGCCAGGAAGGCCGGCTCCTCAGAAAGAACTTACTAATGAATTTAATGTCCTGGAGGCTGGTCTCTGGAATTCCATCTCTCTAAACAAGGGTATCTAGCTCCGTACCATTACATCATATGCATAGAAACATGAGAAGATGGCTGGTCTAATTCTAATCTTTTCAGGGTGTTACAAGGGACAGGAGACTATTTCTAGACTCATAACATACAATGGAGTCAAGCAGAGGCTCTGGGGACTTCGTCTATCTGCGCCAGCAGAACCTGGCACCCCAATTACACTTGATGGGAAAAAGGTGCTAGTCATGACTGCAATGCTTGTAAAATTGGACAATAACCCATAAGGAAAAAAAAAAATGCTCGATTATGCTATGCTTGCTCCCTAAGAAAATTAGAAAAGAGGGAAAAAAAAAAAGAATTATTGATTTCCCCATCAAAATTCTTATTATGCGAAAGCCGAATAAAAATCTTTAATTATCCCTGTAAAAAAATTAGTTCTGGAAAACCAAAATTAATATGTATTAATTACAGATAGATCTAATTTCATGCAAATGTGGCCATTCATATACTTGTTTAATGCATAATGCTGATAATTTGTAAATTTTTTATACTTTGATGTTATCACTCTTTCTGGGATAAGCTTGTACTTCATGGTTGCTTGTAGCTTGAAAGATCAATAAATTAATTAGGGGAAACCTTATAGTTGTAAGATATTTGTGAACTTTGTGCAGTTGGGAAAGGTGACAAGTTATGCATCTGGAAGAAAGGAATCTGAGCATTTTGGTTTAGGCTACATCAAGAGGCAAACTGTTTCAGAGGGAGACACTGTAACCGTTGGAGAAAACGTCACAGGGACAGTGGTGGAAGTTCCTTTTCTTTCTCGCCAATGTCAGCCAACCCAGAGTTCAGGTTTTTGAAGTCTGATAATTATGTTAATTTAGGTGAACTTTAAATTTTTAAACCCTCATATGTATCAATTCTTTACCATGCAGTTTGACATATAGATCATGTTTCTTCTCATTGAATCAATGATGGTTGCAGATGCAGCGTTTTGAATGACTCATTTTGAGGAGTATTCTTAATTTCATCCTATTGACCTTATGCATCACTGTTGACTGTGCGTGTCTATATGTGCGTGTATATATACATATGCGTGCGCCCATGCGTGGCATGAAAAAATAACGTGTTAGGGTAGAGGATATTCATTTTATCAGCTGTTAAGCNGGGGGGGGGGGGGGGGGGTGGGAAGGGAAGTAGGTAAATAATATATAAGAATTGGAATCAACACGCACTAACGAAGTGGTCGAATTTAATTTACCTCCCGAGTGTAGTTAGATTAATTCAGTCTTCTCTTACTTTGGTGGGACAATGAACAACTTTCATTTCAAGTCCAACGCAACATTCATGAATGGCATTTTATATATATATATATATATTTATATATAACGGTACTTCTACTGTACGTGACTACAAGTTTGGAACGTATTGTTGAAAAACTATATACATGATTACAAGGAGTCTCAAAACTTGAGTATCAAATAAGTGAACACTTTTTTCTTTTACCTCGGGTACGTAGATTTTTGTTAGTAAATGAGATGAAAAAACAGTAATCTGATTACGATCAAGTACAATCATGTAGTATTCTAGATGCTTGAGCTCGATGTTCATCACTCAATTCTGTAGGAAACTCAACCAGAAACTTGATTCGAAGATCACCTCTCCTTCCTTGTTCTCTAGGGATAGGCATACCTTGGCCCCGAATAACCTTTTCATAGCCTGGATATATGATATCATCAAATGACAATGTCATCTTTTCCCCTCCTAATAGAGGAATTGGGATTGAACATCCTGTGAGCGCATTCACTAGAGGGATCTCAACTCCTATTTCCAAATCGAAACCTTCCGTCGTAAATAATGGGTGGTTTCTTTCATCTATCACGAAGATTATATCAGCAGGAAGGTAGCCTGGTTTCTCATCACCCTTTCCCTCAAATGTAACCTTTGTTCCTTTCCTCCATCCTGGCTTTACTTGTATCTTCAATATCTCCTCTTCTTGGATAATCATCCTGCCATATTTTACATTGTTTTAAGAAACCTAGACTGCAACAAAATATGTTTCCACTTTGGTTTCTATTGTTCATCTTAGAATGATCGAGAAATAAAAGGCAAATCTTTCATTTTTTTTCCCTTCCAATTTGAATTCAATGCATTTACAAATTAGAATGCTGCAAAAACTAACCGCCCAAAAAATGGGGTTTGGATGGGTAGCTGGTGTTCATGTTTCTTGTATGTGAAAATAGAAGAAAATAAAGAAAATAAAACAAAAGTAGAAAGAACTGAAGATAGGGAAAGATCTAACAAACCCAGTATTGGTGATGGCATCTCTTGTGATCTTGATCTTCTTGAGACATCCTTCACACAACTCCTCAAGCGTGCACTCGAGCTTCATCTCAACTGGAGGTGGTTTTCTTCGTGCAGCTGATTGCGAGAATATGATGGGGGTGGTGCCCCTTCGGCTCGTATCTCTTGATAGAGAAGGAGGCTTTTCTGTTTCTATGGAACTCATCTTTCCTAATAGAGATGCTTCCGTTTCCGAGCTGGTCCTTCTCGAATTTCTCGAGAACAAGAGTGTAGGTATTTCAGTTTCTGAGGACCCTCTTCTGCTCATGCTTCTTGATAGTGGGGTGGTGCATCTACGGCGGCTTGAGCCGTGGCTCGATGAGGGCGGGCTTGGCGTCGGCGTTTTGCTTCTTCTACTTGAACTCCTCGAGAATAAGGAAGCGTGGCGTGTGAAGAACGTACCATCGTCATTTTGATATTGACTGGAACCTGCAGGTGTTGTTGGGTCATCGCTGCTTGTAGTTTCTTCCTCCGTTCCATTGATGACCTAAAGAAAGCCCGAACAACGTTACAAAAACAATGATCCTAATTTCTTATCTTAAATATATGGAGAGAATACATTTTCTTTGAGAATTGAGACCTTATATATATAAATTGACAAATGTTACCATAAAGCTCGGGATCTAAAAAAAATGATGATGATCATATCGTTCTTTCCTGGATAAACAATCCGTTTGATAATGTTTCGTTCAAGTAAACTGAGTGTACTGATAATTCTATCATTGTAGAATCTATCAGAAGTATCATTTGTGTGCTTACCTTGTGCCATTCATCGGGGGAAAGGGATTTGGATTCTGTTTCGATTTTGTTCTTCGGGCTCTTGTCGGGATTCCATTTCGTGAAAATGACCTTGTATGCCTTGCATATATCTTTCGGTATTTCGAGGATGCTGTAAAAATCAGTCATGGCCGAACGTGGAGGATCTCCCATGAAGAGAGAGAGAGATAGAGAGAGAGAGAGAGATGGAAAGGATGAAACGGAAATGGTTAGGATATTGCAAAGAGAAAATGCAGGAGGTTAAACATGATGAAGCGCATCTCTAGGGGCTTTTATAAGGCAAAATCTGTTCGTTGTGAGAAGAACATGAGATCGGGTCATCTTGTTTCTTGATTTATACAGCTGCTATTTTTAGACTTTCTTAAATTCATCCATCCGTTCTTATGGCAATCATGTTTGACAAACAAAACCATTATTTATTTATTTGATTACATGTTATTTCTTGCACCAAGTTTTTTAGCATACACAAAGTAGTCTGATCATTTTTCATGTGACCAAAGTAATTTATTATATAATAAAGTAGTAGTTTGAGGAGTAAGGTGACAACTCTATTTTGATGATTGTATTGTAAAATTAGTTATACTTGTCAAATTATCATTTCGAACGTTTAAACTGATTGGAATATGTAAATTTTATTGTTTATATTTATGTTTTAACACTCCCCTCACGAGTAGTCCAGACTCTCCCTTGATGGCAAGTGAAATCGTCACTTATTTTAAAAGTTTAAACTTTGAGGAAATAAGAATTGTAGTTTAATCTCACTTCTTTTTATTATCCTTTTCTCACTTGTTTAATGTTTTATTATTCATCTCTATTTCACGATGTAAAATAATAAACCAAATTTATTTTATTTTTAGGTTCCGTTTAAATAGACAGTTCAGATGAGATGAGATGAGATGTTTTGAATAGTAATTGAATAAAATATTGTTAGAATATATTTTTTAGTATTATTTTTATTTTGAGATTTGAATAGTTGAATTTTTTATTATATTTTTATATAAAAATTTTAAAAAATTATAATAATTAAATTGAGATAAAATAAAATAAGATGTTTGTGTAAACAAATAGAACCTTATTTTTTTTTCATATCAATTTGAGGCATCCAAGCCAGGGGAAATGGGCTAAGTTCCCTCTCGTGCCTCCTGCTGGCCCACGGGAAATGGCCCATTTGTTTTCTTGTTAGCCAAGGAAAATACGAAGAGCTTTGCGGGCCCTAACCTTACGGAAACCATAACGCCAAACAATGCTCTCACCCTTTCCTCCATTTTCTCACTTTTTTTTTTTTTATAAGTCCTCCATTTTCTCACTTTCCAAGCATAAGTGAGAAAAGCTATATGTTCATTGCATGGCTTCCGATGAAGAAAGCGAGGATACCGCTAATCCGTCCTGGTAAGCATCTCTACTTTCCTTGCACTTAAAATGGTGTTACTTATTTGTTGTATATATGTTATGTGTGGCTTGGGGAAGTAAAAGCTTCAGTTTTATATATTTAATTGTCTAATTTAACCGGAAACAAGAATAAACATACATTTTGAAATTAAAAAATATTTGTTTTCGACATTTCCCCCCTTTTTTTTACCTGGTAGTGGAATATGAAAAGTTCATTTTGTTATCTTTTCTCCTGAATCGTTCGTCGGTATCTTATTTCCAGGCCAAGAAACTTGTATAAAGATCCTGATGATGAGCGGCAAAGGTTTTGGCTGGAACTTGAATTTATTCAGTGTCTAGCTAATCCTACTTACATACACTGTAAGTTGATTATTTTCGTATAAATTTCACGTTGATCTTGTAATTAGGCTAAACGACTTTTTTCAGATTTACTTTGTACTGTCAAAACAACATTTTCTAGGCATAATGATAAGTTTCTATATAGTTTGTGACTGAGGATTAATTAATTAATTACCTGTTCATGTTTGAAGCAAAAGTTGACCATCTATGTCGATTTAAAATCTCGTTTTTATATGAGCCAACGTCTCTGTTGCCATGATGTCCTCCAGATTATGCCTTGGCTAATTGGCTTCCCAAGCTAGTAATTATACGTTGATAAGGATAGCCATAGGTGATATGAGTAGCGTCTATGTACTCTACATCTCACAAAATTTTAAATAAAAGATTTAAGTATGAATAACATCTAATATTTTGTCAAGGGTGGTAACTTCCAATTCGGAAATACAAGCATTGTAATTTACGAGCCTATAACCCGCGCAATGTGTGGATTGTTGTGTATGTTTTGTATGAAGGAGAGAGATTTAAAGAGAGAAATCGAGTTTTATAGTAGAGAAATTCGAAACAGTTTATACGGCGGTTTATTTGACGAAACAATATAAATGTTGAAATAGTGCATTTGAGTGGAGATTTGAATTGGTTTATGTTTTTTTATATAAGAAAATAAATGAAACTTAAAAGTTACAACAGTTCATAATGAAACATTACTTCTAAAAGAATTACCACTCCATAAACATAACACTTCAAGTTTAATGGGTAAAATGCCACATCGGAATCATATGACTCCGTTTAAAATACAAAACAATATAAATGTTGAATTAATGCTTTTGGGTGGAGTCTTTAATTGGTTTATATCTTATATGTAAAAAAATAAATGAAACTTAAAAGTTATAGTGGTTAATAATGAAACATTACTTTTCAAAGGTTTACCGCTTCATAAACATAACGCTTCAAATTTAATGGGTAGAATGCCTACTTTTATGAGTAGAATGCCATGTCAAAATTATATGACTTCGCTTTTATATATAGCAATAGATATCTTGCAACATCAGTGCACTGTTTATACTTTTGCCCAGTTATATTTACTTGGTAAGCACGTAATTGATAGTTGAATATTGTTTTGAAACTCTAAAAGCCTAGAACCATGGGGGCAGCTACCCCATCGTTTAGCTACTTTCCAAGGGGACACATATTGAGTTAACGGAGATGGCTAAAGTTGAATCAATTTGAATATTGTTTTGAAACTCTAAAAGCCCAGAACCATGGGGGCGGCTAGCCCATCGTTTAGCTACTTTCCAAGGGGACACATATTGAGTTATCGGAGATGGCTAAAGTTGACACCAAACAATCGGTGGACAAAGTTTTCTCTTTCTGGCAGAAACCTTGGTCATGTGGCAACGATTATCAATATCCTCCATTGTCGTTTCAACTACTTTCTTATTAGATGTGCTTTATCAGTAAATCTTCTTATTCGGTATTGTTTATAAGTAGCATTATTGTTATCATTATTTTGAAGTTACTCCTTTTGCACAAGAAAAATCTAATATTGAGTGTGCTTCTTCTTGATGCCTAGCGTGTTTTTCCCAGTACTTTCATTTTTTATGCAGATTTGGCTCAAAATCACTATTTTGAGGATGAATCTTTTATTTTATTGGCTACTTGAGATACCCTGAATATTGGCGGCGACCAGAGTACATAAAATTTATAATGTGAGCTATTTTTTTAATGACTACTCATCTAATAGCCGTGGCATTGTGCTTGACAACATCTCACAAAGCATTTCCATGCACAGCATACCCAATCATCTTCTTGATCCAAAACTTCAGTTAATCCCCATTGAGTTTTTGTTTCTATGTTTTTAGTCCTATGTAGGTAGGCGTATGCTTATGTACTTGCCCATAAAAAACAAAAAACAACTGCTTTTTAGTTGCTTATTTTGGCAATTAGTTCTCCTAACAATGTTGTGATATCCAGATACATATACTTACTTCCTAAGATTATATCAGATTCAGATATCCACATTGCCTATACTTTCTTGAACTTCTCCAAAGTGCTAATTTCCGCAATTCTATGGCACATCCTGACAGCAAGGTTAGATTCTGACTTTCTAGTCACCCACTATGAATAGCTTACTGGTTCACTGTACTCTTCAAGAACCATTTCTATTGAGGCAGTAGCTTTCTCTGCCATGGGCTGTGTAAGCAATCTGTTAGTATCGATCAGAAGTTATTCCAATTTAGGAAGATGGATGATAGGTGGTGGAAAATCATTGAAAGTAGTCGTCGTGGAGTGAATTTTTTAGTTTTAGATCATGCTGCACTGGGTTGGCTGGGTTCTATGGTGAAGGAATGTGTAGTGGCAAGGGGTGCTTTTGAGTTTTTGAGAACTCGTAGAAAAGGAGACACGGTGTTAATGGTGCGAAAGGGCCATAATCGTAATGGCAGTTTTATCATCCTCTCGGTGTTTGGTCATGATAGGAGGAAAGGTTCGATAATGGTGCCGGAAGGGAGGAAGGGGGAGGGGTGGAGGAATTTCGGAGTTGCAGTGATGGAGCTTTTTTCACCCTCTGCTTCGAGCTTGAAAAACAGAATAACCTTTGAAGCTCAGGTGGGTCACTTGAAGATGACTAGAGATATTGGTGGTGCTTCATCGTCAAAAGCACGAGGTGCAAAGTCGTACAGTGAGGCGCTCCAAGTGGCGAAGGTTTTGCCTCGAGCCGTGAGGGTCGTGCAGTCAGACGTGCCCATTGTGCAGGGGCATGAGGGTGAAGGCAGTGGTCTGTTGGGGCCAAAGGAGGAAACGTTTCTAAGGATTCTTGTCGGGTTGGAGGAACAAGTGGGAGCTGTGTTAGAGGATATCAGTTATTTGAAACGCTGCGTTAAGGTTAAGGAGGTATTGAAGGCTGATGTGGGCCGAATTATGGGCCATCAGTATGTGGCTAAGCCTTCAGGTACGATGGGCCATGGGCCGGGCCAGGGAGCAGGCCCAAAGCAAACCCTGAGGCCAATATATCGGCCACCCAATATCTCGGGCCAGGAGCCGAGATTGGCTCCCGTGGAGCCGATAAGTACTCCGCCGGCATCCTCACCGGCACAGAAATTTTCGCCGGACTCCGTCGACCATCCTGATGAGTCGGTGGTGGTACTCCGATGAGAAGAGATGGAGGATGGAGAGATAGGGGTGGAGTCGACTGCGGTGGAGTTCCTGAGAAGTGATTTTCCGTCGTTGCCACCTGTTTTGGTGGTGGAGAATGGGCAGTCTGAGTCGAGTGTGGTGGTCGAAGGCCCAGATGCTACTGTGTCACCGGCAGAGGTTGGATCTTTGGTCTTCCCACCGTTGGCACGTGAGTTGTTCTTAGAAAATGTAGAGTCTCAATTCAGGGTGGTGGAAGGAGGTCCAGTGGTAATTCCTGTGCAGTCTAATGTTGGGGAGCATGATCTCTCGTTATTGGGTTCTCCAATAGTCTCATATTCTCGGGAGATGGTTTCTTTTGAGCAGAATATTGGTGAACCAGTTTCAGTGAATGGGTTAGAATTGGCCTGTCTTACTCCTGGCAGTATTGGTGAGGAGGGGGTCAGTCTAACTCCTTTGTGTACACTTCCTCCTAGTAATTTTGGGAGTCACACCACACCGCCGTCACAGACGAGGTCGACGGGCCCCGGCGTCCTCGCTGTGGGTCGTCCGGCATCGACCCTCGCCGGAGAACTGGCTCCTCCGATTTTATCATTATCGAAAGAGTCAAACTGTCGCCGTCATCTTCGACGCCGCCACAGACTTGAACGACAGATCCAGACGACTTAGCTGTGGGGCCTCCAACGTCGGTATTTTCCGGCGACTGGGAGTTTTGTTGCTTTTTTGCTGTTTCGACGGACTGCTTCCGACAGACTGCTTCAACGGACTGTCCAAAGTGTTCCGGTGGTTGTGTTGCGGACTCAGAGGGCTACGGTGTGTCGGTGACAGCCCAACAGCCGTATCTTCATACGGAGATGACGTTGGGTTGCTGAACAGGTGCCGACTGGGTGTTTGGGACTGTTGGGCTCAGAATGGGTCTTTCTAAGGAGTTGGTCATAGAATCCAAATCCTTTACACTCGTGAAGGAGGGGAATATGTTGGGCATTACTGAAAGGAGTCGAAGGGTGATTTCGAAATTAGTTCTGGGTTCAACAACAGTAAAATGGCTGGCTAAGGCCATGACCGTGTGCACAAATGAGAAACGGGATTTTTACTCCACTGTCCGGGAAGGCAGACGTACTTTCACGGCGCATCGCTGCTCGAATCCTCGAGGACGTTATATGGCAGTGGAGGAGTATGGTGGTGGTGGGAGGAGGAATTTTATATTCATCCCTGAGGAGGGGGGCAGTGGCTGGAGAAGAATGGGGGAGTTATTGCATGACTTTTCCAGTCCTGTGGATGGACAAAGAGATGTTGGAGGGGGGCCAGTCCCTCCAAATCAAATGCAGAGGGGCTATAGCAAACATGTAGGTGGCGCGGAAGAGAGCTTGGAAGAGAAAGATCCAAGTACATCCTCGGTGTCGAGGCGATCCTATGCAACTGCTTTGAAGACGGGTCATGCTTCGGGAGTTCAGAATGGGGGGGGTTTGCAAATCATACCTCAAGACCCGCTTGTAGAAATGCACAATTCCTTAAAAGATATGGAAATCCAATTGGTTGAGTTGAAGGCAGCAATAGCTTGCTTGTCTACGAAAATAGACCTACTTTCAGCTGGAGATAACAGGGTTGTAAGAAACAAGACGGGCCCGAATCCTTTAAATAAAGGAAAACGAAAAATCGGATTCGGTCCTGTCCCTATAACCAGATCCAGGAGAGTATGGAGGGTCAAAAGGAAATCTGGAATATTTGAAGCGGGGTCTACATCCGGAATCGGCGTGGAAACATCAGTAATGGAATGTCATTCGCCTCTGGTTACACCCTTGGTCCCTGAAGAAACTATGGCTCCCTCGTCAGAGTTGAATGAAAATGGTGTATTGCCGAGGTCTGAAAGAGGTGTAGAATTTGATACCACCCCAGAGGTGAAGGAACTTGCTGTCACCCCAGAATCTCGAATGAGCCTGAAACCATTGGAGAGAACCGATGGAGTTGCTGGAGAACCAATGAGCTTGGCGTTGGTGCCTTGTATAGAGGAACGTCCAGAGTCGGGAGTGCAGTTGAATACTGTGTCTGGGGATAATGTTGCTCCCTTAGTCTCTCTTCCTCCAATAGCAGACTGGATTCTGCCTAAAGTTAGCGAGATTCAGCAAATTGTGGGAATTTCACATGGAGGATGTGAAGACCAATTCAAAGAATTAATCACTGCGATTGAGGCAAGCCATGTGCTTGAAACCAAAAGCTTCAAAAAAAACAGGGAGTTACAGCGTCTGCATTGGGCAATCAACTACGACACTAAGAGTGGTAGCTCATCTAGAGGGAAGTCCAAAGGGAGGACATAGTGAAGTTTTAGTTGGGGTTGGGTTTTTTAGTAGCGTTTTAGTTCTACAGGAAACAAGGGGTTGGGGTCAGGTTTGGTGTATTTTCGGTTGTTTTTCATGGGTTTTTTGGGTCTTTGGGGTCACTGGGCAAGGTGTTTTCTTGTATACTTCAGTGTACTTGGTTATTCCTCTTTGATATATATAATATTTTTACTTATCAAAAAAAAATTTTGGGAGTGGTCCATCAAAGTGGGTTTTCAAGAAAGTAGAAGAGATTCAAGATGTTATTGGGATTTTCGTTTGGAGGGTATGAAGAACAATTTAAGGCTCTACTCGTTGCTTTGGAGGCTAGTCATTCGAAGTCAACCTCTAAGAGGGATAGGGAACTTAGAAAGTTAACTTGTTCCATTAATTATAATGTGAAAGATGGGAGTGGCGGAAGGGATAGATCGAGAGGGCGGGGCAATATAGTTGTTTATGAAGCCTAAGATTTTATCATGGAATGTACGGGGGCTTAATGATCGCAATAAACGCCTTCGTATTAAATCATTATTGCGGATGTGGAAGGGAGATGTGGTGTGTTTGCAAGAAACAAAATTGAGATTTATTGATAGGAAAATTGTGCGTAGTTTATGGGGGTGCTCATATGTGGGTTGGACTTATTTGGCCTCTTTGGGAGCTTCAGGTGGAGTGTTACTTATGTGGGACAAAAGAGTGGTTGAGTTGTTTGATGAGTGTATTGGAGAGTTTTCGGTTGCATCTTTATTTAAAAATGTTGAGGACGGATGGAAATGGGCGTTTGCAGGCTGCTATGGTCCTAATGTGGATAGGGATAGAAGAAGTTTGTGGGAGGAGTTGGCGGGCCTCTACTCCTTATGGGAGGTGCCGTGGTGTATGGGGGGTGATTTTAATACTGTTCGCTTTCCTAGTGAGCGATCAAGACGCTGTCGACATTCTATGGCTATGGAAGAATTCAGTGAGTTTATTTTTGATTTGGACCTCATGGATCTCCCTCTGGTAGGAGGCGAGTATACTTGGTCAAATGGGCGGGTTTGGTCAAGATTGGATAGATTCCTTGTATCTCCTTCGTGGGAGGCTAAATATCCGGAAGTAAGTCAGAAACGATTAGCTCGAGTCAGTTCAGATCATTTTCCTATCATTTTGGATTGTGGGAGTATGCATAGCGGGAGTCGGTACTTCAAGTTTGAGAACATGTGGCTAAAAGCAGATGGGTTTGTAGAGAGGGTGCGTGCTTGGTGGTCTTCATATCAGTTTATTGGCACTCCAAGTTACACTTTCGCAGGCAAGTTGAGGGCACTGAAACAAGACTTGAAGAAGTGGAATTTGGAGGTTTTTGGTCACATTGACAATCAGAAGACTACATTGTTGGAGGAATTGCATGACTTAGAGGATAAAGAGGTACGGGGGGAAAATCTGGAGGAGGTATTGTTGAGGAAGGGCACGGTTATGGCAAATTTGGAGAGGGTTTTGTTGTCAGAAGAGATTTCATGGCGTCAAAAATCTAGGGCCCTTTGGTTGAAAGAAGGGGATAGGTGTACGAAGTTCTTTCACAAAGTGGCAAATTCACATCGGCGTAACAATGCTATCGAGTCACTTCAATCAGGTTCAAATGTGATATCATCTTCTCCCGAAGTAGAAAACCATATAGTACAGTACTATGAGACCCTTCTCACAGAATCGGCTCCTTGGAGGCCAAAGCTTGATGCTTTGCATTTTGAGGCAATAGACTCACA
>QEOT01002662.1:78056-101442 GCA_003123785.1 Pterocarya stenoptera
GAGGAACAAGGGTCTAGGCCACGAGTGAGGCCAAATACAGGGTCGATTTGGTTCAAAATTCGGGACCTTGAGAAGGCAACTGATAATTTTTCCCAGAAGAATTTTATTGGTCGAGGTGGTTTTGGATTGGTTTATAAAGGGGTTTTACCAGATGGAACTGTGGTAGGGGTGAAGAGGATTTTGGAATCCGATATTGAAGGAGCGGCTGAGTTTTGCAATGAGGTTAATATTATTAGCAATTTGAAGCACCGAAATCTTGTTCCACTTAGAGGGTGCTGTATGATCGATGGAGACAATGATTATGATGAGAGGGGAAGTCAGAGGTACCTCGTATATGATTACATGCCAAATGGCAATCTTGAAAACCATCTGTTTCCATCTGCTGATGGTGGATTGGGGAAGGAATCATTGACATGGCCTCAAAGAAAAAGCATTATCTTGGATGTTGCAAAGGGTTTAGCTTATTTGCACTATGGAGTGAAACCAGCAATATATCATAGAGATATCAAGGCGACAAACATACTGTTGGATGCGGATATGAGAGCAAGAGTGGCGGATTTTGGGCTTGCAAAGCAGAGTAGAGAGGGCCAGTCTCATCTCACAACCAGAGTGGCCGGAACCCATGGGTACCTGGCCCCGGAATATGCACTATATGGACAGCTGACGGAGAAGAGTGATGTTTATAGTTTTGGAGTGGTGGTTTTGGAGATAATGTGTGGCAGAAAAGTTCTTGATTTGTCATCAGGATCACCACGTGCATTTCTGATAACAGACTGGGCTTGGTCATTGGTAAAAGCTGAAAAAGTAGAAGCAGCTTTAGATGCTTCTTTGTTGAAAGATGGGGATTCTGAGAATTCAAATCCAAAGAGCATAATGGAGAGATTCGTGCTGGTTGGAATCTTGTGTGCTCATGTCATGGTGGCTTTGAGGCCAACCATTTTGGATGCCCTGAAAATGTTGGAAGGAGATATCGAGGTTCCTCCAATTCCCGATAGACCGATGCCTCTTGCACACCCTTCATTTATTGGTGATCGTAATAACTTCAGTATATCACCAGCACTAAGTGGGCCACAATTACATAATGGGGACATGCTCAGGTAATCATGAAAGCAGTTTTTTTTTTTTTTCTCCCAAAATTTCTGCATCATTGAAAGAATGTAGAGAGGTGGAAGCCCTGCCCTGTGTATTGAAGGCGCTTCTTTGTACGGATTCAATGTATCACTGAGCATCTAAATCCATACAAGGGTCATGGACCAAAGACTATCATACTGGTAATGGGAGGCCATATCTATTGCCTCTTGGTAGAGGTCAGGAGATTTAACCATCCAAGTATATAAATAAGACTATATTCATGAAGTTATATAAAGTTGTAGGACCATAAGGAGTGTACAAAAATGATGTACATATTTTTTATCAGAGTTTTTGCAAAAACGGTGTAAGAGTGGTGAGCCTATCATTTCTTTCTGGGTGTACGTGTCTCAGAGTGGGGAAGGCTCGGGAGCACAATCCAAGGAATTGAAGATTCTTTGAATTGTGCGACATTATGGGATTTTTTTATGGTTATAGTGTTTTCCTTCTCTTATTTATTCTTTCTCATTTTAATCATTATGGTACGTATTGAACTGTAGTCTGTGTTAGTTTTTTCGGTTTATTTTTTCCTGTCATGTTGACTTCAAGAACCGTTTATCACTAAACAAACGAAGTTGCAAGCTTAAGGACTTTTGCAATCGAAAAAGGCTCCGCTGAGATGTGGAGTTTGAGATTTTTTAATTTAATGTTGAAATCAAAGAAAAGAAGGAAATTACTCAGAGTTATAAGCAGAAGGGTTTTGATACCTAACTTCGTATTATTTATTCACACTCTACACTCTATATTTTTTAATATTTTTAAAAGAAAAATTGAATTTATTTTGTTAAAAATATTTCAAATGTTTTATTCACTATTTATATAAAAAATATTTAATAAAAAAATAAAAAGATAGAATGTAGAATGTAAATGAATAGTAAAAAATTGTGTTAGATTTTTTTGTAAGCAGAAATGATTTACAAAAGGCTGCACCTTTAGTAATACGTATCTGTTGCTTCAAGATCACCCCTTTTACTGTGCAAAAAAAAAAAAAGATCACCCCTTTTAATATCACTCATCGAGTTATTCGATAGGATGCTCTGACAGTACAGCTCATGGGGAATTCTCGTAAATTATATGGGGAAATCCATAAATTATCTTTATAAATTTGAATGATCTTAAGATCCAATGAAGACACAAAACCGACTGAGGTTCTGTTTTTCTTGTTTCCGAGGTCCAATTTGATTTGAACATGTCTCCATCTACCTACGAAGATTGTCCAATCACAAAACCCCGTGTCACATTTTTACGTCGCGTTTACATAGACCCACCCTACACTTTTCAGGAGAAGACAATAGTGCCGTTAAAGCAGTGTTGCCCGCACTCTCCCAAGTTGGCAAGTTTACATCAGAGGTTGCGTTTCGTTGCAAATTGAGTTGAGTTGATTTAATTTTAAATTGAATTTAATATTTAAATATTTATTTTTTGAATTATTAAATTTATCTTAATTCAAAATCTCTTTACACGTAGAATTCATAATCATTTTTAACTTAATACTTCTTTATATGTAAGATCTACAATTTTTTTTAATTTTTTTTAAAAAAATATTAAACTCATCTTAATATCTAAATACACTTTAAACTCAGTTTAGATGGGCCTCGCATAACTCTTTCTACTACTCAATTTACTACTATTTACAAATAACTGAGCACAACATCCAAACGCAAGCCGAATCTTTCTCTTTCGTAGCGCCCCTCAATGGTGAATTCGTTGCTCGTGTTGTCAATAGTGGATTTGCTTTAACATTTATAGTGTTGAAAGATCCAAACCCGGTTCGACTCCATTGGCGTCCTTTCAAAAATGGGGACCCATTCGAGATCAGCATTGTAGGTTCTGATTGTCCTGATTGGTCTTTTGGGGCTCTGGCGGGATTGGTTCTGTTACGGGCCAAGCTAGTAATTAGGCCTAAGAGACTTGAGGACTTGTGGCCATCAAGCCCACAGCCTTAAGAGTTATGTTCGTTTATTTCAAATTGCTGAATTAGTCAAGATTGCAAATAAAAGTTGCTATCTAAGTTGTTGGTAAA
The DNA here is from genome assembly GCA_003123785.1 of Pterocarya stenoptera. Taxonomy (NCBI): domain Eukaryota; kingdom Viridiplantae; phylum Streptophyta; class Magnoliopsida; order Fagales; family Juglandaceae; genus Pterocarya; species Pterocarya stenoptera. The sequence goes on from QEOT01002662.1 coordinate 81,208, forward strand.
CAAACAACTAGTGGCGTCGTGTCCACAGTGGTTTTTGTGTCTTTAATTTCAGTTGTTAATTTCCCTGTATTTCGGCATTCATGTGCCAGTAAGTAGTCATTTTCAATTCCTTGTAATTAGGCAATTATTTTGCCAGTCAGTTGAGTTAATCGCCTATAAATGTTATTGAAAGCTTCAATGAAAATCATCTGATTTCTAGCCAATAGAAAATCCAGGAGATTGATCTTCTCGAACAGATCAGTTTACTATATTATTTTCATATTTTTCTCTAACATTGGTATCAAGAGCCGGTGCATCCATGGCTAAGAGTAATGTAAGCACACGCTACTCCCAGTTGGCTTACTCTTTGGCCACTTTGAAGCAAACTCAAGACATGCAGGAGAAACAGCAAGCACACCTACAACACATAGTTGAAGGATTAGCAACACAACTAAAAGTGGTGGCTTCTAATTTGGAGATATTGATGAAACATGAAGGTAAAAAAATGGTGGAAGGACTTGTGGACTCCCAGGTCTCAGACGTTAGGAATCATTTTTTTGAGGATACTAGTGGCATTCAAACCAAAACTATTTGCTTGGAGTTTCCTAAGTTTGATGGAACTAACCCCCACGGGTGGTTGTATCGAGTTAATCAATTTTTTAAATATCACCAGCCACATCCAAAACATCATGTCTTATTAGTTTCCATCCATATGGAAGATAAGGCCTTGACGTGGTTCCAATAAATGGAAACAGCAGGCGGATTCACTACCTATGAGGTGTTTGAACGTGCCTTACGCACTAGTTTAGGGCCATCAGTTTATGATGATGCTATGGAAGCCCTTACAAAGCTGAGACAAACAACGATGGTGGAAGCCTACAAGTCTAAATTTGATCATCTTTCTAATCATGGATTAGCCGAGTCTTACAAACTCAGCTGTTTCTTGGGTGGATTATGTGAAGATATTCACTATATGGTTCACATGATAAACCCCACTTCCTTATTGAATGCTTTTGGCATCGCTAAAATGCAAGAAGAAAATGTGGCAGCACTAAAGTGTATTGTTTGCAATCCAACTACTTTTTCTAAGCCTCCATTGGCTCTTCTAAAGCCACAACCTAAGACGTTGATTCCTATTCAACATTTATCTCCAGCCCAAATGAAGGAATGACGAGGTAAAGGCTTGTGCTATAATTGTAATGACAAGTGGGGCCCTAGTCACTAATGTAAATCGGCCAAACTTTTCATTATGGAGTGTGAAGATTCATATAGGATGATGAGGTTAAGTCCACTCCCTTGCTTCTTGAGGCAGGAGGGTCAAGTTCCAAGCATACTAACTTGGAGCCTGAGGCCAAAGATCCTACACCAGCAATATCTATTCATGCTCTTATTGGTTCTCCGAACCCCAGAACAATGCGACTTGTTGGTTTTATTTGTGGCATACCGACCGTAGTATTGATCGATACCGGGAACACCCACAATTTTGTAGATCCATCCATCATCACCAAGGCACAATTACCTTTATGCCATACACCATGATTGATAGTAAAGGTGGCAAATGGCGAAGCTATCCACAGTGAAAGACTTACTAAATCTGAAGCTTTTCAAATGCAAGGTATTACCTTTGCACATAATTTTTTGTCCTCACCTTGGGTGGTTGTGATGTGGTCTTAGGTGTTCAATGGCTTAAAACTCTTGGGCCTATTCTATGAGATTTTTCAAAGCGATCAATGGTATTCACTTACAAGGGCAGCAAGGTAGCTTTCCACGATTTTAACCCTTCTACAATCTCCCTGGTAGGAGGTAATGACTTCAGGAAGGCGGCTAAAATGGATAAATGAGGTATGGTGTTACACTTTGATGGTCCTAATTTTTCCACACCTCCTACTCCAATTCACTCCAAACTCCAGCCTCTCTTAGACACTTTCCACATTGTTTTTCAGACTCCTACAGGTACCACCAACCCGAACTTACGATCACCATATTGACCTCTATGAGAAGACCAAACCAGTTTTCACTAGGCCCTATCGCTATCCTTATTTCCAGAAAACTGAAATTGAAAAATTAATCACTGAAATGCTCCGTACCGGAATTATTTGTCCTAGTCAAAACCCATTTTCTTCCCCTGTTTTATTGGTATGTAAGCAAGATGGAAGTTGAAGATTATGTGTCGATTATAGGACCTTAAATAAGGAGACTATTAAGGCAAAATTTTCAATTCCAATTGTTGACGAACTCCTTGATGAATTACATGAGGCAACAATTTTTTCCAAACTTGACATTTGTTCAGGTTACCATCAAATACGGGTTTTTAATAGTGATATCCCAAAAACTGCTTTCTGAACACATGATGGCTATTATGAATTCCTAGTTATGTCTTTCGGCTTAACTAATGCTCCCACTACCTTCCAAAGTTTAATGAAAGAAGTTTTTCGTCCTTTTCTCTGTAAATTTCTTTTGGCTTTTTTTTTTTATGATATTTTATTCTATAGTAAAACTATGGATGAACGTATCCATCACTTAGAACTTGTGCTAGAAACCTTGTAGCAAACTCAACTCTATGCTAAACTTTCAAAGTGTAGTTTTGGTTGTCATGAGATTAATTATCTTGGTCATCTCATTTCTAAAGAAGGTGTGCAAACATATCACTCCAAGATAGAGTCTATGCTCAATTGGCCTTTTCTTACTACCTTAAATTCACTTCGCGGGTTCTTGGGCAATACGGGGATACTACCAGAAATTCATTCAAAATTATGACATCATTGCAACCCCCTTAACAGCCTTACTTCGTATAAATAATTTCACTTGGTCCGACGAAGCCAAACTCTCATTTTAGGAACTCAAAAAGGCTGTAACATCACGTCCTGTTTTAGCACTCCTGATTTTTCTAAACCTTTACAATTCAGTGTGATGCATCAGGTTATGGCATTAGAGCAGTTCTCTTACAGCAAGGCAAACCCGTTGCCTTTATGAGTCAAGCTTTAAAAGGAAAGGCTCTCACCCTTTCCACTTATGAAAATGAGTTGCTCGCACTGGTTTTGGCAATTAAAAATGGTGATCCTATGTTTTGGGACATAAGTTTGTGGTCCAAACTGACCAACAAAGTCTCAAATATTTGTTGGATCAGTGTGTGGTACTCCCACACAACAACGATGGCTCACCAAACTTTTGGGATATGATTTTGAGGTGCATTACAAGAAAGGCAAAGAAAATTCAGTTGCCAATGCATTATCTAGGAAAGATATGGGAGAACTCTCGGCTCTTACACTACCGTTGGCTTCTTGGTTATCTATTTTACGTTCTAACTATGCCACTTCTCCTGAACTAATTAAATTACAAGATCAGTTTCGTAAGGGGCAACTCGATGGTTCAATTTATTCCATGAGGGATGGATTGATTTTTTACAAAAACAAAATTTTTGTTCCTACCAAATCTCCTATCCAGGATATGCTTATGGAGCTCATGCACTCCGGCCCCTTGGGAGATCACTCTGGATTCCACAAGATCTACCATAGATTGAAATCTGAGTTTTACTGGAAAGGAATGCATCAGGACATACGTACTTTCATTCGGGAGTGTGAGAATTGTTAACGGAATAAATATGAAAATATTCCTATACTAGGACTCCTTCACCCTCTTCCAATTCCTACTAAGGTCTAGACGGATATTTCTATAGATTTTATTGAAGGTTTATCATTTTCTCATGGGTATAGTGTTATTATGGTAGTTGTGGATCGTCTCTCAAATTATGCACATTTTGTTTCCTTGTCTCATCCATATACGACTTCGAAAATAGCTACTATTTTTCTGGAGCATGTTTTTAAATTACATGAAATGCCTGCGTCAATAGTCATAGACCGTGACCCTACTTTTACAAGCCTATTTTGGAAGGAAATGTTTAAATTACAAGGAACCACCTTACAATTCACTTCATCCTATCATCCACAGTCTGATGGCCAAACTGAGATTGTGAATAAGAGTATGGAACAATATCTAAGGAGTTTTTCTGGTGCGAAACAAAAGGATTGAAAAAATTGGTTGGCTTTGGCTAAATGGTGATACAACACCAACGTTCATACTTCTACCAAGCTAACACCCTTTGAGATCGTCTATGGGTATCCACCCCCAAAACTTCTCTCTTTTTCTCCAAGTACAACTAAACTTCAATCTGTCGAGGACAGCTGACGCTCTAGAGATGAGATACTAAAATTGTTACAGCATAATCTTCATTTCGCTCAAGCTTGTATGCAAAAATATGCCGACATGCAAAGGTCTGAGTGTAACTTTCAGATTGGGGATTTTGTCTACCTACGGTTACAACCTTTTCAACAACAATCCCTAGTCAACCGGCGCAATCAAAAATTATCTCCTCGTTTCTATGGTCCTTTTAAAATTCTTGAGCAAGTGGAAATAGTAGTTTACCGTTTGGAACTTCCCGACAACTCTAGGGTTCATCCCACTTTCCATGTGTCCAACTTGAAGCCGAAATTGGGTCACCGCAATCTCCAATCCACCCACTTGCAGCCGATAGCTGATGATGGTGCTTTTAAACCTAAGCCGGAGAAGATCCTACAACAGCGAATGGTGCGAATAAACAACAAAGCGGGCGTCAAGGTTCTTGTTCTCTGGAAGGGTCTCGCACCTGAGGATACTCTTGGGTAGATTATTACAAGCTGCAAAAAGACTTTCCTAACGTTGTGGACAAGGTCACCCAAGGGGAGGGGAATGTTACGGGCCAAGCTAGTAATTAGGCCTAAAAGACTTGAGGACTTGTGGCCATCAGGCCCATAGCCTTAAGAGTTATGTCCGTTTATTTCAAATTGTTGAATTAGTCAAGATTGCAAATAATAGATGTTATCTAAGTTGTTGGTAAACAGATAACTAGTGGCGCCGTGTCCTTAGTGATTTTTGTGTCTTTAATTTCAGTTGTTAATTTCCTTGTATTTTGGCATTCATGTGCTAGTAAGTAGTAATTTTCAATTCCTTGTAATTAGGCACTATTTTGCCAGTCATTTGAGTCTAGAAGTGTAAAATTAAACCGGTAAACCGATCCGAATCGGACCAGACCGGATCGGTCTTGAACCAGTCTGGTTCGGGATCGATTCTTAAAATTCATAAATCGGCCGGAACTAGTTCGGTTTCGGTTTTAAGATTTTTCGAACCGGACCAGTTGATAAAAAATAATATTTTATATGTTAGTTTTATACAAAATTAAAATTATACAAAATATTTTTTATATATTAATATATAAGTTTTATATATAATGTATAATTATATATGAAATTTTTATATATAATTATATATCATATATGAAATAATTTCATATTATAATTTATAAATTATAACATAGAATATTAATCTTAAATATGAACATTTGTAATTTGTTTGATCATATGCTATTAATATAATTATATATAAGATAATGTAATTATAAAATAAAAGTTTAATCTTAAAAATGAAAATGTACTTGATCCTGTATTATATAGCTATACTAATATATAGTTTATAACTAATACTAACATATACTAATATATAACTAAACTAATAGTCTAATATTAATACCATTATATAATCTAATAATTTATATAGCTATACTAATATATAAGTTTATAACTAATACTAATAGTCTAATATAGACTATAGTTATACTTATACTAATATAGTTATACTAAATCACTATAAGTTTATAACTAATACTAATATATAACTATACTAATAATCTAATATTAAAACTATTAAACATTATATAGTCTAATATATTATATAGCTATACTAATATATAACTATACTAACAGTCTAATATTACTACTATTATATATATATATCAATATATATTATATAGTCTAATATATTAGACTACATTATATTAAATGTATTACAAATATATATAAATTATTATTATCAATTTCCCAAACCATCAAAAAAAAAATTAATTATCATTTGAAAAAAATACATTGAAAATAATCAAATATTAATTCAATAGGAACGCCAAACGGCACCGTTTTCCTACAACTAACCCTAAAATCGTCGTTTCTAACTTCTACCTCTCACTCTCTCGTCCACTCACTCTCTCATCTCTGACTCTCTGCCTCGTCTCTCACTCTCTTGTTTGAGTCGTCTCTCACTTTCTCGTCTCTCACTCTCTCTTATCTCAACTCTCTAGGCCTCTGTATCTCTGCCGAGTTTGCCCCATCAACGTTAAGTTTTTTTTTCTTCTCGTTTTTTGTTTTTGAAATTACATACTAGGATTTATTTTATTGGGTTTTGTCATATTAGGGTTGTGATTAGATTTTGTGATATTGTGATTTTTGTGATATTAGGATTTTTGAATCCGAAATTTAGGATTTTTTATGATTGTGTTTATTATTATGTTTGTGATATTAGGGTTTTGTGATTGAGTTTGTGAAATTACTTTGAAATTATGATAGATGATATTTGTGATATTAGGATTTTTTGAATCCAGAATTTAGTTTGATTGGGTTTTGTGATTGGGGTTGTGCAATTGTGTTTTGTGATTGAGTTTTTAAAATTACATTGATAGGGCTTACACTAATCCTTTAAATAAAAACAAAATAAAAATAAACCTTTCATTGGCAAGTGCTTACCCCAAATACATATATATAGTTATAGCTGCTTTTATTAATTTTATTTTTGTTACTATAGATGGATCATTCAAATGAAACATCCGGCAATGTTCAACCTTTAATGGAATGGAGTCAAAGGACCATGGAATCAACAGTAGAATTTGTAATTTAGACTTTTAGAATTTGGACTTATAATTTGTTAGATTTTTGGACTTCAAATTTAAACTTTTGAATTTATTTTATTCCATAGTATAATTTTTTTTTATTGCAGATTTTTTTTTAGTTTTTGTAGTAGTTATATTTATAAGCTTGTAACAGATTTGTTTTAATAAAACAGATTTTTTAGTAAAGTAGTTTTTAATAAAACTGAAGCAGATTTTTTAATAAAAGTATAACAGATTTTTCTAAAGCAGCTTTTTTTTTTTCTTTTTTTAAACAAAATTTTAGTGACAAAATGTCAAACTTACATTTTAAAAAAATCGCAAAACCGGATCGAACTGAACTGGTAAAACCGGAAGTATCGGTTTAGAAGGGTAACCGGTGCGTAATTGGTTTTGCAAAATACAAAACCGGTCATACCAGTTTGGTCCTAAATTTTGTCCAAAACCAAACCGACCCGGACTGATTACACTCTTAGTTGAGTCAGTCGTTTATAAATGTTATTGAAAGCATCAATGAAAATCATCTTATTTCCAACCAACAGTAAATCCAGAGATTGATCTTCTCGAACAGATGAGTTTACTATATTATTTTCATATTTTCCTCTAACATGCGCTTACGCGGGCTAGCTGTGAGTTAGGTCTTTCCTAGTTTTGAACGAACACTACCATACCAGCATAACCCCCATGCAGCAGTCATACCGATATCACCCCTCATGCCGCACGATTGCAACCATTGCAACAAATGGCTCTAATACCATTTGTTATGAATCCATTAAGTAGAACTCATCCTTAAAAATCAGCTTATAAGGAGAAGGATGTCTAAGAGCATTGGCAATGACCTAGCCAAATACCAATGCAAGTCCAAATTTTAGCTAGATGTGAAAAAAAAACCTCTACATTGGACTAGCTAAATGATCCAAAGTTTAAGACTTAGCTACAGTAATTCTTAGAAGCTCTCCAAACTTGGCGAGTTACTGTTCACACTGGATAAGTATATTTTATTATTTCATCTATCTCTCTCTCTTTCCCTCTTTCTTTTCTCTTTCTTCATCCTGAATATGTAGGCATATTTTCTTTCATTTTAAATAGTTGTATCTTCATCTTACTTTCTATTTTAATTGTTGTGACCAAATGTTGAAAAATAAAAATTTTATTTTTTAATAAAGTTATTAATTAATATATGAAGTGTATTTGTAAAATATTAAAAAAAATTAATATTATTAAAATATATAATAGTATATTATTATTTAGACTTTAAGATAGCTAGTCCAATGTGGATTAATATTTTAGCTAATCTATATTATAGTTAAAAGATGACATTCTAGCTAAATTTTAGACTTGATAATGGCTAGTTCATTACCAATGCTCTAAGGACTTATAAACCACCGACCAATGATATAGTTAGTCGATGTGGGATGTAACAGGTTCGGATTGTGCCGAGAGTCGAAGACCCAAGAACGTGCAGGTCGCGGTTCGGGTCAAGTGGTCGGTACCCCACTGCTTTTAGAAGCTGGGGAGTTGCCTTTCTTTCTGTTCTTTCTTTAATTTAATTTTCTTCATTTTGTTCATGCGTTCTCAAAATTTTAATAAAATTCTGTTCTGATCATATTGGTTTATTGCGTTCATTATTGTTATCTTTTGCTGAAATCTTGAAATGGGTTTCAAGATTCCCCACCAAAGCACTTTGTTCTGTCGATTATTGCGTCCGGGAAAACCAGTATGTGTTGATGATGGACTTAAGCCAGTAGACAATGGAGGAGGAGAGGGTCCATGGTTTAGAGGTTTCCTTTGTTTAAAAAATCTCTTATCACTTGACTTTTGGCTGCCTTGGTGTAGAGAAATGTGATCATTTTGAACGTTGGTTGTTGGGGGGAAAGTGGAAATTCACCTGACGAAGTGACGATTTATGGGAAAATTCTGTGATAACTTTCATTTTTTTTCATATACGGTGAACCATTATCTAGGGAATGGAAAGACCTTTCTACGGATTTCATTGACGTGTGGCTTCATACTTGATCTTATACGGCTAAAGAGTGCCTGAAGAAAATCTTCGAACGTGGACACTCTTTTTAAGTGAACCGTTGGCATCGTTGTTTGAATTCTCACTTATGCTGCGATCAGCATCCCAAGATGGTTCTTTATCGACAACTAGCAGAGAAGTCTCTTTTTCCTTTCCTCTGGCTGATGAGGCTGTATCAAACAATGTCAAGGGGGAAACTTTAGAAACAAATGCAAAAATGCAGATTAAAAATTCAGACCCCTTGCTTGTTGGTGTAAACCCAGATGGTGCTGGTACAAAATGTTGTTGAGTGAATACTGGTGGATCACTGTTCTTTGATGTTGAGGAATTGCTATTGTGGCTTCGCAATCCTAGTGAACTGTAAGGTCTGTTCTGTCAATTTGTCATAGTTGTTTTACACGTTTTTTTTTTTTTGGTGCTTTTCTGATTATTGCCACATTCTGCAGTCTTCCTTACTTTTATTTCTCATTGTTTGGCTGCCAGCGCTGGAGACTAATTTCAGCAGCCAGAACTATTTGACTTTGATCGTATTCACTTTGATTCAAGTGCGGAAAGCCCAGTTTCCATCCTTAATGGAGCTCTTGGAACTGATTGCTTTAAGAAGTTTCATGTCGCATTAGTTGAAGCTGCCAAAGAGGTCTATCACTTGTGTTAATTCAAAGTTTATATGACTATATATTATATTAAAGTAACTATTTTTTTATTGTTGTTGCTTCAATAATGGGGAATTGCGTCTTCGAATGGATGGATATGCAACAAATAAGTAAATGAAATTCTATTACTATATTTATGCCTTTTGATTGATAGTCATGTCATTTATAATCAGCACAGGTTTTGTTGGATGAAGTATTTTAGCTTCCCCCTTCACTGCACCTTTATCGGCTTTTAGCCGTTCTCCTGTGACGGAAACTCTCAATATGTCCATAGTAGTAGCACACCAGCTTCGGGCCTTTGCATGAGTGACTAGAAAATATGTTCTTAGAATTTCTATTGCCAATCTTGCTTAGCTTCATGTATCGTTTTGTTTTTTCTCCTGTTGTGTAGCACATGATAAATAGATTTGTTACTGTTAACGGTGTTTCTGCAAACCCAGCTAATGTTCTAGAAGGGAAGAGGATTGACTAAGAACAATCCCGAATCATGATATGTATTTGTAGTCCCCAATCCTGAAATATGGACTTGGGTGTCTCTCTTTCCTCTAATGTAACTGATGGCTTGAAAACTACCTCTCCCTCCTTTTTGAACTCCGGATAGCCTTATGTCCTATGTGTTGACAAACACAGATAAAATGATAGAAAGCATAAAAGGATCAGCCAGATTGACACTAACTTCCAACTTCTTCAAGTGTCATGTGTGCCATTTATACTGCACAATTATTAATCTATTGCATCTGATAAATCCAGAACAATTTTCAACTAAAATAATAGGAATATTCTCTCTCCAGCCTGTGTATTTAATGGTTCTAGTAGTCATCCATCTTCTAGATTTTTGGATTTTATAATATATAGTTCCAAGATAATTGCTGATGGTTTGTCTCAGTAACTTTTAGGGAAAAGTTATATATGTTGTGAGACCTTTTTTACCTTCTGGCTGTGAAGCAAAAACTGACCATTGCAGTGCAGTTGGCACAAGAGATTACTTGAATTTGGGCGGTTATGGTATAGGACTTGCTTTGAAGAACATGGAATATAAGGCCATGGATGACAGGATAATAAAGAAAGGTTAGAATTATCGATTTATGCTCTAGTCCACTTTCTTTCAACTTATGTTCATATTTTAGGAGTTTTTATTTGAGGCAAACTGTATTGAGGCCATGTTGTATCTGTGCTGCAATATTGAATATGCATTATACATGCAGTTTAAAGCTTTCCTTTCAGAGTTTTGGCTGGTATCTAATGTTTGATTCTGGGTATGTATTACTGTGTTTGAGTACTTAGATTTTAATTGGTGGAGAATATGTGTTAATATGTGAGGATTGAGGTGAAGATATCACTCTCGAGGATCCTCGGACTGAAGATAATAAGATAGAGGATTCATATTCCCTAAAATTCTGGTTGGTTATTCTTTTTTGAGGTTTTACTCTTTTTCTTATTCAGATTGTTTCTTATGTTCATAACTGCCAATTGGGCCCTTTCTCTTTACTCTGAATATAATGTGTGAGCGGGAGATTGTGATGTGCTTATATATCCTAGAAGAAAAATTCTTGGGAGAAGTCACTGTTGACAGCAGCCGCTGTTGCACATAATATGTGGTTTCATCCAGACCGTCCATTTCTTAAAGTTAAAATTATGAGAGAAAAAATGAGAGAAGGAGAAGAAGCCACATAGTGAGTGCAAAGTGTGCACTACTATAGTGACTTCTCTCTAACATTACTCATGCTAGAATATAGTATTCATGAAAAGCAGGTGTTATATACTTCTATTAAGAAAATTGAGAACAAAAACTTTTTTTAATAATAATAATATTTATTGGTTTTCCATTACAAAACAGAATAAAAAATAATAACAACTTAATTTTCGTTTTCTGTTTTTAAGAACAATTTAAAAAGTGATGATGATTTGAATAAAAGCTTGTCAGCTCATGATATACGATGCAATTTACAAGATTTGAAGGAACTTTTTTACCTGGTAGTTTATCTGATAACACTCGGGAAAAACAGCAAACTGTTTTCACTCGCCATTCATGCAATTAGAGGATACTTGAGTAATGAGATAAGATGAGATTTCAGTAGTGAAATGGTTTGAGTTAAGATGTTTTATTGAGTTTTGAGAAATAAGAGAGAAAAATTGAATAAAAATATCATAAAGTTGAAATTTTGTTAGAATATAATTTTTCAATATTATTTTGTTTCGAAATTTGAAAAAGTTGTATTGTTTTTTGTGTTTTATTTGGAAATTTGGAAAAGTTTTAATGATTGATGATTAAATGAAAAAGTTGAAGATTTAAAATTGAAAAGTGTGTGTTTGAGAAGGAAATTATGAGATGAGATCATCTTATATTTGTGCCAAACAAGCCCTTATGCATCAGGCTAGCGTAGTTCATGAGCAAAATCAATTCAAGTGTCTTGCGACTGATCTTAAAAAACAAAAAGGAAAAGAAAATAAATCTTATTGACCAGTTCGATATTTCCCATGATATATTATCTTCTTTTAGATAATGGACAGCCAGAGATGGAATTCTGAATGTATAGATGATTGCTTGTGGTTTTCATTCATTGGACATTAGTTAGTAATTCTACGAAAATATTGTATTGTTTACAAGAAAGCAACGTCAGTTCAATCGCCCTCACGTGCAACTCAAGTAAAGTGGGATGTGGAGGATGAAGACTGAAGAGCTTCTCACAGACATTTATGAGTGGGATGCCGAGGCTTCCCACAGACATTATACGTGCCCAGACCACACTAGTTTTAAGTTGCAGCAGACGATTTTTCGTTGATTGTTTTCTTCTTTCTTTTCTTTTGTTGTCCTAAAACGGCAGCTTTTTAGAATGTATATGCAATGTCCAATAAGGTTTGTTGCTTGCTATGCTTGTGAAATTTGGACTTTATGCATCGTAGAAGAACGCCCATAATCAATCAAGAAATATGATATGGAGCCCTTTTATTTGCCAGATTACTTTTTTTTTTTTTTCTAGTTTTTTTTTTTTTTTTTTTACGGATAATTTTTTTAACACTTTTAAATATTTTTAAAAAAATCAAAAAATTTAAAAATATTATTCTTAATTACCAAGTAAAAAAAAACTAAAAATAATAATAATCAAACAAATCAAACGAGAGCTCTCTAGCATTTCTCATTCAATCAATCAAATGAGTGACATCCAAAATGGGGTGTAGGGATCAATCAATATTCCCCCCAGCCAGTTTTACCACTCTTCTTGTTGTCTTTATGGGCAACTCCAATACCAGAGTGACGTGTCAAATCAGATTGCCTGAGCTGATCATATGTATATATATGGTGCATTCAGTGTCAGCCAGGCTGCCACAAGCTACAGCTGAATCCTACAAGATTTGCAACACAGCTCGGATCACAAGAACCAACACAAACTATCTACTTTCGGTCTACAGTTGTTCACTTGAGCTTCTCAAAAATATTCTAATCTGTCGGTTTACAGATTAATTAGAATGTGCCTGAAAAGAAGAAATATGCATTCTAAAAAACAAAAGAAACACTAGATGAAGCTTGCGGCCAGCAAGCCATAAACGTCAGTGGTTCGCCAATATTTCTGCAACAGTACTCGGTAGATCAGCAGCTAGGTGCGTGCTGTGACTTGTGGCAATTTCAAGACGCTTCATCCTTCCTGGAACTGTATCCCAGTTTTTAAAATGAGAAGTTTGTCAAAAGGTGTTTTTTTTTTTAAGATGCCTCTAAATCAAGTATTTCTCATTTCAAACAATTGAGCAACTGGATGTCTGTTTTGGCAATAACCCCACTAAAAAGTGTAGGCAATGGCTCGAATTAAGACATTAACGATATTATTTATTACTGAAAATAACATCTAAAATTAATAAATAAACATTTATGAGTGTGGGGTCTGAAGCTTACGAGAAAGAGCTGAAAACAAAACAAAAACAAAAACGATGATTGTGAAGGCCGGGGAATTAATGGGTCTTCACCCTGGTGGCTATATTGATCTTGTGGCTCATTTCTGCTTCACGTTGTGATTGTGTAACATCATACAATGATGTTGGATTTATATGCGTGTCTCCAAGATAGAGAGGCACATTTTTATGGTCCTTACACACAAGGCCAAAAATTGCACACCCCACCATTTGTAGTAGAGAGAGATCTTATCTCAAAGCATCAATCAATGAATGCACAGGTATTCCATTAGCTAGGCATATTTTCCTATTCACCTCAACCTTTTTCATGGGTCACTACGAGCTACTTACTACTACTACTTGAGAGGATCGCCACTACTGCTCTTCACACCCACCACCATTGTACCCTCATTGCAAAAGCTCTCTTTTTTTTTGGCCTTCTCTTTTCCCTTCTAGTTTTCAAGTTTCTCTAAAAGTTCAATTTTACGACTCTCTCTCTAGCTAACTCCCCCTCTTTCTTCTCCGAGTATGTGTGTTAGTGTTTGTGACTGCACGCTTCTTAAAGGATTCTATTAAGAGTTGTTCTCGGAGAATGGATGTGGAAACCAGTCCATATAGTCTTCACATAGCCTCTGGCATGAAGAGGACTTGCTTGAAAAATCGGCACAGCCAACCTGAAACCCCACACCATGAAGAAATTAGCGATATGTCATCATCTCTCAATTTGGGTAACTTGTCGAACTTCATCATTCCGCCATTGGGTGTTTCAACTTACAACCAAAATCAAACAGAGTCAAAAGGCTGGATCATATCGCCACTGGATTCAAGATATAGGTGTGTAATATCAATTGAATCATTTGTCAAGGAAAATTACTTTCTTCTTCCTTTTTTTTAATTCTTTTTTTTTTTAAAGAACAAAGCATTTTTATGGCTACTTTTTTTCTCCTAGATGAAGAAGCATGATAGGTGGTAGTTCATTTTCAAAGTCTGTTGTGTTGATGTACATTTGCATGTCACCATGTATTTTGATATCGTAACACATGCTTTGGCATGCATCTGTGGTCATGTGGATGTGGACATAGTTACCTAGCTTGGCTGCGAAGTATTCATGAGAACTTAAATCTCTGTAGTGTTGTAATAGATGAACTGAACCAAGTTAGAATTATCTTTTTGTTTTCCTTTTAAAGGAATTTTTGTAGAGCTATATTAGGGAAGAAGTATGGTTCTGCGCCATGCATCTTGCACATGATACATGAGTATGTTCCTTTAAATAGACTCGGGTTTCAAATATGTGGTTGTGGTATATATATATATATATATATATGCAGGAGCTGGGAGACATTTATGGTGCTTCTGGTTGCTTACTGTGCATGGGTTTATCCCTTTGAGGTTGCATTTCTCAAATCCTCTCCCAAGAAAGAGCTATGGATTGCAGACAACATTGTCGATCTATTTTTTGGGATTGATATCATCTTGACATTTTTCGTCGCATATATTGATCCAAGAACTCAGCTTCTAGTTCGTAACTCGAGAAAGATTGCTGTGAGGTAATAATTAGTACAATATGTTCGTTATTTCATTTTAAATTAAAATTGTTGTGATAATATCTTTGATTCTCCCACTGTACGGGTCATTTCTACAACCTAGTATGATATATGAAGCTGCAACAACCATTCATTCATGAATCTCTCTTTGGGTGGGGACTGGCCGGGGAGTTCAATCACTTTATTTTGTTTTATATATTATTGGTATTGCTTTACAGTTCAATATGTTGTTTGTCATGAGAGAGAGAGAGAGACTGAAAAACATGATGATCCAGAACCCCTTTTTTGAGAGCTTTTCCCATTACAAAAGTCGTAACCCATGCTCATGACCATCACTAAAGTAAGTGCAATCATTGCAAATATGGTATAATTGAGATTTGGTGCGTTTAATATATGCAATCATGATAACGCGATGGCGATCATGGAGTTGCTCTCAACGGCCACTGCAGAAGACTGAAGTTGTGGGTAAAAAGAAAAGGAAAATTCCTGTAAACATTAAATTTGATTAGTTCTCTTGGCTTTTCTTTAAAAAAATCTCTTCTCAAAATTTTTATCCCGTTTTATCTCATTTTCAAATATAATTCAAAAATAAATATTTTTAAACAAATTATTACAATTTTCTCAAACTTTTAAATAAAAAATAATTCAACTTTTTTAAATAAAAATAATATTATCAAATTATATTCTAATAATATTTTAATTTTATAATATTTTTTATTCAAATTTTCTTCTCTCATTTTCTAAAATTTAAATTATACTTAACTCAAACTACCTCACTATTATTCATAAATTATTTTATTAATATTCACAAAATTCTAATCTTACTTCCCTCCCGAACCCATATTAAAATTAGGTTTGAGAAATTATAGAGTCTGCTCGCTCAACAACAGTCGGCCCACTCTGTTTTACCCTAACTCTGATCTGGGTCTATTATGGGCTCATGGGCATGAAAATTTTGATTGAAGATAATTTGGGATCAACGCTTACATGGATCATGTTTTTCCTAAGGTACCTGTCAACATGGTTCCTGATGGATTTGGCATCAACAATTCCATTTCAAACACTAGGATACCTGTTCACAGGCAAACGACACATGGGTCTCTCTTATTCCCTCTTAGGCGTGCTCAGATTTTGGAGAATCAGACGGGTCAAGCAGCTCTTCACCAGGTTAGCCATGTCAAGTACAATAATGATTTGTTTAAATAAATTTCGACCTAAATTATAAGTTCTCTGAAAAATAAAAAAGAAGGGCATGTCACAAGTGAATTTGCATGCTCGAAACTCTCCTTACGTCTCACAGTATATTGTACGTATTTATATCTTTTGTTTTCATAATTACTATCAACTTATCTTATCTCATTTAATTATTATAATTTTTTTAAAATTTCATACAAAATAAAGTAAACAATTCAACTTTTTCCAATCTTAAAATAAAAATAATATTAAAAAATATATTCTAATAATATTTTATTCAACTTTTAATTTTAATTTTAACTCAATAACTTCTCTTATCTGTGAAAACAAACGAGTCCTTAATTAATTAATTTGTTGTGTGGCTGCAGGCTCGAGAAGGACATCAGGTTCAATTATTTCGGAGTCCGATGTGCCAAGCTACTCTCCGTAAGTAGCACATCAGTACTCGGACCCTTTTGATTGAAAAAATCTATTCATCATTTATTTTCTCATCATCTTCTTATCATTTCATGATGTGATATTAAATGATAGATTTACAAGTAAAATATAATAAATAGTCTTTAATCATCTAATATCATATTATAAAATGATAAAAAAAATAATAAAAATTAGAATGATGAGTAGAATTACTCAATTTGGTGACAAACCATACTAATATCACAGTAATGATAACTGAGGAAAAGAACTCAATTAAGGTCATGTAAATAATGTTGGGTTCAGGTGACACTGTTTGCGGTGCATTGTGCTGGGTGCCTCTACTACTTGCTAGCTGACCGGTACCCTCACCAGGGAAGGACATGGATTGGAGCTTCGAACCCGAATTTTAGAGAAACAGGCCTTTCCATACGCTATATTTCAGCCATTTATTGGTCCATTACCACCATGACCACAGTTGGCTATGGAGATCTCCATGCAGTGAACACCGTGGAAATGATCTTCATAATCTTTTTCATGCTTTTCAACCTTGGCCTAACTGCTTATATTATTGGTAACATGACAAATTTAGTCGTTGAAGGAACTCGTCGTACTATGGAATTTGTAAGTAGTACTGCTGTTTCTCATCTCTTTTGTTTTCACTGTTTGAATTTTCCTTTTGTTTCTTTGAACTCTCCTGTTTTCTGTTTCCTTTCACAATAATTCACACGATCATTATTATCTGATTTGTGTTGGGATTGGCTGGCTTGTGTTGCAGCGAAATAGCATTGAAGCAGCATCCAATTTTGTATGCAGAAATCGGTTGCCTCTAAGGTTGAGGGAACAGATATTGGCTTATATGTGCTTGAGGTTTAAGGCTGAGAGCCTGAACCAGCAACAACTGATTGAACAGCTACCAAAATCTATTTATACAAGTATCTGCCAGCATTTATTTTTGCCTACTGTGGAGAATGTCTATCTTTTCAAGGGAATTTCAAAGGAAACGCTGTTGATCTTGGTATGAAACTATTTTTTGTGTATATATATATATTGATTCTGATTAAAATCTAAGCATTTCTTTAGTTTGTGAAGATCATTCCAATGAGATGTATAAGAGAAATGCCTTACTTGTATAAAAAGTTCATTGCATATGGTTTCTAATCGTTTTACTTGCCAATAAAGAATATTTCAGTTGTAGTAATGGTTCTTAAACTTTCATAACAATATGAACACTATTTTAGATTCAACAAGAAGAAAATCTCAGAAGTACAGAAAATTTTGGTATATTTTTCTTGCTGATTAACTTGCTCTGACATGTGGTATAACTGGATTGAATAGGTCGCCAAGATGAAGGCCGAGTACATACCTCCTAGAGAGGATGTTGTAATGCAGAATGAAGCACCGGAAGATGTTTACATCATTGTATCGGGTCAAGTTGAGATAATTGATTGTGAGATGGAGAAAGAACGAGTTGTGGGCACTTTGCAATGTCGAGACATATTTGGAGAAGTTGGTGCACTTTGTTGTAGACCTCAAAGCTTCAACTATCGAACCAAATCGCTTTCACAGCTCTTGAGACTCAGAACCACTGCTATGATAGAAGCAATGCAGACCAAACAAGAAGACTATGAGAAAGTAATTCAAAACTTCCTACAGGTTGGTACATTCATACTAATGTTTGAAATTGATCAGAAGGGAAAAAGAAGATATCCAGCTTGTCCAAGCATGCTCATTTAGAATTAAGAAAGATCCAAATTTCAACTGAAAAATACTTTCAAGGGAAAACTCTAATCAGAAAAATACTTGTTGGGAAACGAGCATAGCCTACAGATTCGCATATATTGCATCCTATATTTTGATCATTATACTTAAAGTTCATTTTAATTAAGGACATAATATATGTTATACAATGTAAATGCAGCATCACAAAAAGCTAAAGGATCTAAATGTTGATGATTTGCTGGTAGCCAATGAGAAAGAAGGGGATGACCCAAACATGGCTTTCAACTTGCTGACCGTTGCTAGTACAGGCAATGCTGCCTTTCTGGATGAGCTTCTCAAAGCGAGGTTGGATCCCAATATTGGAGATTCTAAAGGAAGAACCCCATTGGTATGTTGCTATATAAAAATAGATCTACATGCCATCATCATCACCTGGCATCATCTGATCAGTAATCTAAGTGTGCGTGTTCATATAATTTCCAAAGAATGAATTTCACATATCTTGTAATGTATCAGCATATAGCAGCATCAAAAGGACATGAAGAGTGTGTATTGGTACTCCTTAAGCACACGCGTAACGTACACTTACGAGGTAATATTCATTGCTTTAAGTTTTAACCTTCCATTTTCCTTTTAGTTGGTGAAACTCTTCTGCTTCAAAAATAACTAGTATGCTCTTTGGGTTCTTTGGGGTTCACTTTAAAATAATCTAGCTATGACAATTTCATGCATGCATGGCAGACATAAATGGGAACACAGCATTGTGGGATGCTATAGCATCAAAGCACCATTCCATATTCCGGATCCTTTACCACTGTGCTGCCGTTTCTGATCCCCATATTGCTGGCAATCTTTTATGCACTGCTGCAAAAAGAGACGATCTGACTGTGATGGAGGAACTGTTGAAACAAGGACTAAATGTTGACTCAAAGGATCGCCATGGGATAACAGCAATCGAGATTGCCATGGCCAAAAGCAATGTGGACATGGTAAATCTTCTTGTAATGAATGGTGCAGATGTGACAAATGCCAAAACTCACGAGTTTCCCCTGGATACTTTGAAAGAAATGCTGCAAAAGCGAGAGAATGAACACCGTATTAGAGTACCCGAAATCTCAATAAATGAAGTGCTTTTAAGGAGACATGAAGGGAAGAAGGGCTGCAGTTGGAGAGACTCCACAAAACCAAATGGTCCAAGGGTGAGCATTTATAGAGGCAATCCACTTGTGAGAAGAGAGACTTGCTGCATGGAAACTGGGAGGCTAATTAGGTTGCCAGATTCACTAAAGGAGCTCAAGAGTATTGCAGGTATGACATATTTCACATGTCCTCCTGTTAGCTTCTAAAGACTACATCACTTCTTTCAAAATCCCAAATTTATGCCCACAAGACCTGAAGAATATTCCCTATGACTTCATTTTCTTCTCAAAAATCATCTGTATCTCCTCACAAAGTCTGGACTTTATAGTCTTCTCAACAATCATAGTACTAGATCACACGTTATTTTGATTTGAGATGACAAGGTTCTGATCTGACCTTATTTGTATATTTTAACACTTTCTAGGTCAGAAGTTTGTGTTTGATGCAAGAAACGCCATTGTAACAGATGAAGAAGGAGCAGAAATCGATTCCATTGATGTAATTAGAGATGATGATAAACTTTTCATAGTTGAAGATACAAATTCCGTTATGTAATTAAGCAAATGCTACAGATATTTATGTGGAATGAACAAATGGTTATCATCATAGTGTTTACAATCCTTCACTTCCGGAATTAAGGAAGCTCTTTCTTGAAGAAAAGTCCATATTTTAGTGAGAAACCCAATACATCGATCACCACAAATATATATATATATTGATTTCCCCGTTTCTTTCCACTAGGTAAGAGATACAGAGGATGCTCCTTTTATCACACCTTATAGCACAAACCAAACAGAGAGCTGCTAGTATTATTTATTGAGAAATGATAGTTGTAGTTGTGAGTGCGCAAACGCCCGTGTAATCACTTTGAAAAAAGTGAATAAATATGAAATCCAGATAAAAAAATAATAATTTTTTAATAGTGGATCCTACTCTTTT
>QEOT01002668.1:3858-45589 GCA_003123785.1 Pterocarya stenoptera
TCTGTGAATAGTAGTAAAAAAGTAATTATAGAATATTGAATAGTACTAGTGAATAGTAATAAAAAGTAGGTAAATAGTAATAATAAAATAATAAATAATAGTGAAGTATTCTCAGTACCCAAACTTGATAAATATTAATCCACATTTGAAACCACAAATTTCATGGATTTTGTTAATATTTCTAAATATTGGTTAATTGCCTTTGCCAGACAAACCTAGCTACTACGTACCTTACTTCAGAATAGAAATGTAATTACAAACCCACTTTTTCTTTTATCCTTATCTGCCAATTAGACAGAAGAGAGTCTCTAGGCCTAAATATTCCACAATGCATGGTAATGGATACCTCCTTTGTTCTGAGTCTTTTGACTTCAGTAAAAGAGATCTAGGGTTCATTTCTTGAACTTTTTCCCTCCCCTTTTTTGCTTTCTGGTCATACTTTGTGGAAAGAAAGTACCAAACAAGTTTGATGCATATCGCATGAATTCAAATCTGCAATCCCTTTAGTCAACTTGGATTTTAGCATAACATCAGCAAGTTACATACATCATAATAATGCTGCCTGTGAAAACAAGATTAGGAGGGGTTGTACTTGCTGTCAGAGCTAGCCTTTGTACAAATTTTTAGAACAAAAAAAAAAAACTAAAAAATATTTGGTTTCAGATCAGGGTTCAATGGCATCAATATGTATCTATTACAGGTCACAATTATAAGCAAATGTGATATATATTTTTATATATTGTGGATATCATGAACTATATATCTACTCAGAGAGAAGAAGCTTTAAAAAATGAAGAGAAAGGATAAGTTTAAATAACTAAAAAAAAATTAGGTCATGGATCATGGTGCCAATGTTCATATGTGTAAAGTTACAATGATGGTGGTGGGTTCTTCTCAATGGTTGGCTGATTCCGTAGTGATTTTCCCTCTCAATATTCTCTGTGACTGTGTAGTTTTCTTTGAATAACGAATCATGATCAGAAACGTCACGCAAACACTTTGCTTTTTTCCTTTATGTGGTGTTATTCTTCAGTGCAATCTAAAGTGGGTTGCCACTAAGAATGGCTAGTGTGGTGTCACATGAAATTTTGGAGATTCAAGAAAAATTATGAGAATTTAGATTCTCAACCAAAATTTTTTATGCCATTTTGCTTTCTGTGATCTGTGTCTGTCTGCCTCTCGATGGATGACCATCTGAACCATTTTTGTTCACTACCTAAATGGAAAGTCCCACCACATGCATCAGGATCGAAGAGCACAATGATATTGCTGATCCATCATCGATCGAGTACTTGGCTTCATGCATTTGGCAGGCCTCATGTTCTTCCCTTCTTTTTGTTTTATTTTTTCATTATTACAGGTGGGGTACGTCTTGGAGATAAGAATTTAAAGGATTTTAAGTGATTGCTTCTGTACATGATACCATTATATGCAGCAGCTCATAACATTTACTACTTTATTTCATTTTGGTTCTGCAAATATTCCAATATATCAATCACATCTTGCATCCTCATGCATGCTGTATTTTCTTTGGGATATAAATTTATTAAACTTTTAATAAAATACTATGAAAACTTTATGCTTTCAATTATCTAATCGTGCTAGCTAGATTTACATGATTTTCTTTATTAAGAACAAGTAAAATATTCTAGAGCTTTGATCGATCTGTGCATGATTTTTAGGATCTACAAAAGTACTGGGCTCTTAGTGAGCATGAAAAGCCAATATTAACTGTAGTTTTTAACAAGCCAATATCAACAAACTCTACCAAACTAAGATTATTTTGTATATTTTAGTCCACGTATAAAAACCACAAAATCTCCATATAAAACAAAAGAAGAGAAAACGTATCACTCAGAATTAAAAATAAAATAAAATTAAAAAAAAAAAACAGCTCGATCTAACACTTTTTAGAAAGTAAAAGTTTGAAAATTAATTTCAATATATATATATATATATACATAAATAAAGAAAATATGACCAGATTCAATTATATCCACTTAGGTGTAAAGTGGGAACACTTTTGTCAACTCTTGGAATGCATTATTAATTATAAAGCTGGCCTGGCAGGAGTGATATGAAAATGCATGCAGCATATATGGATATGGATACACTTCACTCTTTGTCGAAACTTTTGAAAGGCAGTTAGTTAGTATCAAAGTACACTTGAATGTCACATATGATCGATGCGTACTCTGATGGCACCATCTGATCATGTGTCGGATAAACTCAACCGTCGTACAAAACTTATAAAAGCTGATGCAATAATCTATATTTTACTCCCATCTTGTATTTGTTTTTCGATCATTAATCTGGGCTTTCTGAGTTGGGTAATGTTTTAATGGGCTAATGCCTCAATGGGCTGGCTTCTTCAGATTCTAACTCGGGCCTAGAGTTTTAACTTTGTGTTTAAAAATAACCTACCCAAATGTCAGGTTAATAATCTCCCAGCCATTGGTTTTAGGGGCGATACCCGCATGGTGCGGGGCGGAGTGTACCCTTCTCCGCACTCTTAGCCAGCACCATGTGAGGGGTGGACAAGGGGCAGGGTAGTGGGAGGTGGGCCCCCCCGCCCACCCCTAACTGGTTTGATTCAATTTCTAAATTTTCATTCCCTTTTCGTCCCTCGCACGAGGTATTTCTTCGGACATTGAGAAATCAATGAGGATTTAAAAAAAAAAAAAACAGATAATTTTTTTTGGATTTTTGTGAAAGTTGTGGTCCCACTCAAGATATGTTTGGATAATGAAGATTGTTTAGAAATATTTTGAAAATTTTCTTATTATTTAAATTTTATTTTTTTAGAAAAAAAAAATGCAAACTGAATTGGGGTTAAACACTGCCCGCCACCTCTTGGGCCACCAAGGGGTGAGATACTTTGGTAAGAGCACAAGTGGGTTTCTGAGATAATTTTTTAAAAAACGAGGAGGAGCTATTTGAAAAAGCACAAATGTAATTCTTTAAAAAGGCCCCTAAGCCATTGCAAGAATTTCTGTTATTTCCCGTAAAATTAATCATAATCAGCTCAGCCCAAGGCCCAATCCGGCGACAAAGGCATGCCTAATAGCCCGAGATCTTTTCTAATTTTAAGCTTCCTTTAGCATTTAAGAGTATTAGTAGCCATAAGATATTAATTTTGATTAGGAAATTCACTTTTTTAATTTAGCCGATTACTTTTTAACCTCATCAAATAACAAACTCTTTAAATCTATAAATATTCTATTAAAATATTAATTTTAACATTTTCATTTATTTTAATTATAATAGTAATTAGAATATTTATTCGTTATTAAAAAAGTTTATATTAATTTTCTAACATTCATATTATTTCGACAGATATAATTTTTTAACTGTCTTTTTTACAACGGTCATATTTTTCGAATGGATATATTTTTCAAATGGTCATAAGATGCATACCGAAAAATATAGATGC
The DNA here is from genome assembly GCA_003123785.1 of Pterocarya stenoptera. NCBI lineage: Eukaryota > Viridiplantae > Streptophyta > Magnoliopsida > Fagales > Juglandaceae > Pterocarya > Pterocarya stenoptera. The sequence continues at coordinate 7,292 of QEOT01002668.1, forward strand.
AATTTCGAAAGAAAGAAATTGAAAATGAAGCCGAGGACAAAGTGCAAACATTTAAGGAGGAGAAAAAATCTGTTTATGTGGTCTCCAACACTACCCACTAGAGGCTTTACAATAAAACTTGCTATTCAAATACACAGAAGCAACTATTAGAGCAATATACAAACTATTTAACCGTCAATACTATGTATAATGACTGATCCAGAAGCTTCAAAGATTACAAAAACAAAAGTTGCCAATAGAGAGTATTTAATGGATGAAAGATTCAAAGGTGCAGGCGATGGTCATGTGCTGGTTCTAAAAGCATCAGTCGTTGTCACATATAATAGATTATTTTATGGTCAGAAAATAATTTGACTAGTAATTTGGGCTGACTACATAGGTTTGGAGAGTGAGATGAAAATTTTTTGTTTTAAATGAAAGTTTAAAATATTATTATTATTTTGGAATATGAAAAAGTTAAATTATTTATTATATTTTATATAGAAATTTGAAAAATGTGTAATGATGAGATAAGAATTTTATGTTTTGTTTTTACCCCCAAACCTACCCGCGCAGCCAAGAAAATGATGAACAAAATTATGATAGATTTAGCTAATTTGATGTAAATATATTTTAAATAAATTAGCTAAATTTTAACTATAGCTATCCCACTACAAGTGCTCATTTAATTCAACCACTTTTCTACCTAGAAGACAAAAACAAGGCCATCGCTCTTGTGATTAATAAGGTTAGGTTTGGAGAGTGAGATGAAAATTTTTAATTTTAGATAAAAGTTTAAAATATTATTTTTTAATATTATTATTATTTTGGGATTTGAAAAAGTTAAATTGTTTATTATGTTTTATATGAAAATTTAAAAAAATTTTAATGATGAGATGATATGAGAATTTTATATTTTATCTTTGATCCCAAACCTAACCTAACTCGCAAAATAGAACAGACAATGCCTGATATTAGTGCGATTTCTCTCAACAATCTCCATAAATAAATCATGGAGTTCCCTTCCCTCAGCATTCAGTTCAACAACTGTCATTCATCAATGATATTTTGAAAATGACAAACTTACTTCACAATTCTATTTCAAATTAAAAAAAGTTATAATAAAACTGAAATTATTTTTAATGAAGGGATACAATTATCTAGACTTCTTGTTTGGTCAAGACAATTATATAGGGTGGTTGTAAAATAAGTTGTAAGTGTTTCATTATATTTTTAATAAAGATATTTAAAAAATAACATTAGTATTTCTTAAATGGACTTGAGTTTTTATTTTTATATTAGTGATAAAGTCTCCGATCGAGGCTCATTTAAAGCAAGATGTTAGACCTACTAAGAGAATTATAAAAAAAAAAAAAACTATTTCATAGTCTTAAATGACTTGATTAGGAAATTGATACGTTAGATTGTAAAATCTTCTGTCATGAAATTTAATTTGAAGTGTCAAATGTGAAATAGACAAAGATCCCAATTAAAAATATTTAAAAATTAAAAACTGCTACATATACACAGAGATAACACAAAGTAAACCTATAAACTAATATAGTTTTTATAGAGTCCGTTAGATCTATTTTATAATAAAAGTAACTTTACAATCTGGCGTAACACAAGCCACATCAGTTTACGAGTTTATTTTTGTATAATCCATTCATAACTAAAGTATTTTCCTAAAATTTTTATTGGTCGCTGGATCATAAGATAGGAACCTAGAGATAAGAGAGAAACAAAGAATTTATTATCATCAATTAAATTCATAACTTTACTTCTACAATTCATCTTATAGAGTTAATATCTCTCATATGTAGTGGCTGTGATAAATCTCATAAACCCAATGCTGCCATTTCACTTAACTATATTCTCACATTTAATTTTTAAAGGCTTTTTCTTTTTCTAGGCAAGCAGTAAGCACTAATAATAATAATAATAATAATAATAATAATAATAATAATAATAATAATGCAAGAAATATGAGGAGTGGGAAGAAACTTCTTACAAACACTCCGTCATTATTTTATTATTGTGTGTAAAATCAAAATTAAAAAATTGAAGTTTGTCCCCCTGCAACCTTCCCTACTAATCTTGGATGCACCAACAGGGAGCCACCTTTGCTTTTGATATAGATTGACTTAGACTAATTGCATTGACGTTGGTACACCAAATGTAAAAGGTAAAGTCTTTATTTTTAATGAAAGACTTTCATATTAGATTATTTATTTATTAATTAAAATAATAATAAAATATTTATTAATTTTTTTTAAAAAAATTAATTTTTTTATATATTTTACAATTAAAACCCACCAACATAATAACATGTGATATCTTAAAATTGAAATGACAAAATAAATTTATAGGCAATATAAAAAAAGTCCAAATAAATGTAGATACACCTCTCTCTAAAGATGAGTTTTTTCTCCTCACAGTAATCTTCCCTACCAACCATCCACCTAACCCCTTCCTTTACTCATCTAAACTACCATCACCATAACCACCAGTCCTCAAACAAAGCCCACCTACCTTAAACAATGTCCATAGAGCCCTTGAAAATTGACCAGCTCATCCAGCAGACAAAAGCATTTATATGGGACGATATTATCTTAGAACCTGCTTCAGCAACAGCCATGAGGATCTCTAATCAAGCCCTTGTTGGTAAGTTAGTATATGCAAGACCACTAAACAAGCACACCTATCACTCCACTACAAGAGCGATATGGAGTTTTGTAACTAGTATCACCATTGAAGACTTGGGACCAAATACTTTTCTTTTCATTTTCCCCTCTCCTCTTGAAAAAAGACCGAGTGTTTCTACATCGCCCTTGGAACTTCAAAGGGTATCATATGGTCCTTAAAGAATGGCCACCTGGACTCAACATACAGGAAATCGATCTAATCCATTCAACATTTTGGATACAAATCCCTGGTCTCCCTCTTGAAATGATGACTGAAAAAAAATACAGAGAAAATAGGAAAAGTTTTTGGTAATCTGATGGATATTGAATTAACCTACCTTCCTAGTACACGTGTAAGACAATTCCTGAGAATAAGGATCGAAATAAACACAGAAAAGTCGTTGTTTGAAGGTTTCACTCTACCCATAATCAACAAAAGTCTTGCAAAGATCAGTTTCAAATATGATAGACTCTCTGAATTTTGCTATGAGTGTGGACGTTTAGGACATCTTCAACAAACTTGCCCAGTCTACACTAATTCAACTGAAAACCCTTGGTTTGGACACCGAATGCGTGCAGAATCACAAGAATCTTGTCGTGCCAACAAAACTGAAGAACCCACTCGTGATTTAATACAAGCGGTTCAGCATATTGACCATTCTTCAGTTATCCATCGCTCATTAACACCCATGAGGATAAAGGAGCCAACATAAACTCTCCAACAACTACATCCTCGACCAGTCATGGGTAAAGGGAAACAAGCACAAGTCAAACACCTTGGCACAAGCAAAACTAAGATTATCAACACTCAAGAAGGTGATAAAAAAGAGTTTTGTATAAAGCAGTTGTTCTCTAGCTCTGGTTCAGCAAGCCATGGACAACAAGGTCAGGAAGACAACACTGTTCTTAATCCAGAAAGTCGACGAAAAAGAAGATCAGATTCTCTCATCATAGGACGACGTGGTGCGAATCTAAACTCATCGACAAAACTGCCGCTTTCCATTATTGAACAAGGTACGACTGTCCTCATCAACCTCCAGGCAACATTAACTTATGTCGCTCAAAACCCAACAAACCTCACCCCAACCATCCACGTGTCTCCTAAGGAAGATAACAACCTCTCTCCAAACAGGCACCTGCTCCCATTACTTCCAACCATAAATCACCTAGATTGGCCCAATTCTTCTTTCTTCAGTCAAATTATAAACCAAATGAAACAATCAGCCAGCCCAACAGATACTCAAAAGCCCAATCTTTCGTTACTAGTTAGCCCATCAGGAAGGGCCTGTCTAGCCTTTAACTCGTTCCATCTAAGCCCTACCCAACTCTTTGCACATACCTCACCAAATACCCAGATTAGCCTATCATCCCTGAAAGGAAACCTTCATCTGTAAGAATCCCTAATGGAGAACTAGATTCCTCTCCAATCCATTCCCAAACCCATCCTCAATCATAACCAGTGAGACTATCAAGAAGAGGAAAAACTTATTTGATGAGAGGAGTGAACCTGTGTTTCCACAGAAAAAACGTTTTCTCAGTTCGTTTATACTAGTTAAAGATAATGAGAACAAGGGCAACGACGGAAACAAGTACATCCCAGTTGCACCACCAATCATACTAGAAAAATCAGGACGAGTGCTAATAGAGGAAAAGCTCAGAGGAAACAACCGAAGAGGAAGTCGAAGTCAACCAGATATTCACCGTATCAAAATCAGAATCTTCATGCTTCGAGTAACGATGTTCAGACACAAGCAATGAATCTCTTCCCTACAAATCCAACGACTGAGATGGCATGGTCTTCACTGTCACCCAATAAACCATGAAGCTGATATCATGGAATTGCAGAGGTTTATCCGACCTCGTGCAATCATATCACTGAGGGCAAACATCAGGGTTCATGACCGTGGAGTTGTTTTCATTTTAAAAACCTTATTATCTACTATGAACACTACTAATGTGGTTAATAGATTAGGAATTTCCTTTTTTTTGCATGTCCCACCATCTAATAAATAGGGGAGGGGGGCTCTTACTTATGTATCGGTCTGGCTTTGATTTTGATCTTATACATATTTCTAGCAATATAATGTCAGTGTTAGTGTACTCGGATCCCACCCACTTACCCTGGCTTCTCAATCTAGTATATTGCCCAACCCCTTATAACAAGAAGCAAACTTTCTGTGACCAATTAATTAGAATCACCGAATCCTACCTGGGGCCATCCTTAGCCATAGGTGATTTTAATTCCATTATTACTCAGTGTGAAAAACAAGGGGGTAAACCAGTTCCATAATCTTCCAATCCAAAAGGTCTCCAATTATTCATGGATAGAAATGGGTTTGTTGATCTTGATTTTGCAGGACCCAAATATACTTGGTGCAACAATAAGACTGGCCATATTTTGATCGGAGAAATACTTGATAGAGGTCTTGCTAACATCCAATGGATAAACATTTTCCCTCAAGCTTCCATCACAACATTAACAGAGGATACCTCAGATCATGCACCAATTATCCTAAATTCTTTAAACACTTTATTTTCATCCAAATCCTTCAAATTTGAAAAGTTTTGGATAAGAGACCCCTCCAGCTTAGAAGTCATTCAAAAAGCTTGGAATTTACCATTTGGTGGAACACTAGCATTCATTCTTGTAAAAAAGCTTAAAGCTACAAAGTAAGCATTAAGGTCTTGGAACCTTAAGTGCTTTGGCCACATCCAAACTCAGCTCAAATATCTGACTTCTGTGCTTGGATCTTTGCAATCTCAAGAGAACTTACCCAATGATAATTTGGAAACTAATTTTCAAGAAAACGTCAATGAACTCTTGATTCGTGAAGAGACTCTTTGGAAACAAAAATCCATAATCACTTGGCTCACTACTCCTGATCTCAACACGAAATTCTTCTATGCATCTACTATCATCTGACATAGAATCAATGCAATAAATTGCCTTAAAACAGGGAGAAATTTTTGGACCTTTAATCATTTTGTTATTATCTCCAAAGTCCAAGACCAGTTCAAATAAATCTTCACTACTTCCAATCCATCCCCCCAGATCAATTAAAGAACATGTTCCCATCAAAGATCTCTGATGGGGAAAATGAATTTTTTGTTCAATTCCTACTAAAGAGGAAATAATCCTTATTGTTCATTAACTCCCTTCATCAGAAGCACTAGGTCCAGATGGTTTTACAGGTCTTTTCTACAAAACCTACTAAGTGGTGATAAAAAAAAAATAGATGATTGCTACAATTCAAAATTTCTTTCTCAATGGCAAACTTCCGAAGGAATTAAATCATACCAACCTTGTCTTAATCCCAAAGTAGAAAACCAGAATGATGTTCATCAATTTAGACCAATCAGCCTTTCAAATGTGTGCTATAAAATTATAGCAAAAATCCTAGCGAATCATCTCAAAGCTATCCTTCCTAAAATCATTTCCCCTTGCTAATCAGCATTCATCCCTGGAAGATCTACCTAGGAAATCTTCCACCAAATGAAAAAAAGAAAGGGCAACATATGGCAAATGGCCATAAAAATTGATATGGCGAAGCCTTTTGACTCAATGGAATGGTCTTTCATCCTCTATGTCCCCATCATGCCGAGCTCAATCAACAATGGATCAGTTGGATAAGAGAATGTATCACCACGGTCTCATGCTCAATCATGACTCCCCCTATGGTTTTTTCAAACCAACTAGAGGCCTCAAACAAGGAGATCCACTATCCTCATTTATCTTCATTCTTGGCAATGAAGTCCTTTTGCGTCTAATCTTTAGAAGCGAAAATCAAAACTACAAAAAAAAAACTTAAAGATGTCTAGAGGATGCCCTTCAATTTCCCACCTCTTATTCATTGACGATCTCTTTCTCTTTGGTTCAGCTTCTACAACCACATCACATGCTTTCTCTGATTGCCTTCATACTTATAATTCCTGGTCAGGTCAAAGAATTAATCAAAGAAAATCGTCAATTCACTTCAGTAGGAATACCCTTCTTAGCACCAAAATTGAAATCAAATCTATCTTTCATTTTAGAATCTCCCCTCCCTATACAAAATATCTTGGGCTCCCACTGTTCAGAGGAGGAGAAACAAAAAAATTTCATTTGGATATTGTTGAGAAAATCCAAAACAAGCTCCAAGGTTGGAAATAAAAAATCCTCTCACAAGCAGCAAAAATTATCCTCATCCGGGCAATAGCTAGTGCAATTTTCAGTTATGCCATGGCAACAACCCTCATTCCAAAAATAATGATAAATAAACTTGATGCAATCTTTCGTAGATTTTGGTGGGGCATTGATGACCCTTCAAAAAAGAAATATATCCCCAAGTCCTGGAAATATATCTGTTTGCCAAAATTCGTGGGTGGGTTAGGACTTAAACAAATGACCCTTTTCAACTCAGCTCTTTTCTCTAAATATGGTTGGTTTTTTTTAAGGGGGTCAAACAGTATGTAGCTAGAAATTTTAACTAAGAAATACTTAGGCACTGACTTGTTCATCAATATCAATCACAAGGCCTCAAACTCTTGGTTCTGGAAATGCATCCTTAAACAAAAAGATTTTTGAAATTTAGCTATTGCCACCAGATCAACAATGGAACATCTACAAAAATTTGGAGTGATCCTTGGATTCCCAATATTCTGTCTCTTAGACCGAATCCAAATCCCAATTTCCCACTCATTGATCACAGCTTTTCTATTTCTAAACTTATCCTGGAAGAACCAAGAAGGTGAAACATTTTATTCCTCCATACCCTCTTCTTAGAAGACACGGTTAAAGAAATTCAAAAAATTTCATTAGAAACCCAAAATTTCCATACCAACACTGACAAAATCAAATGGATTCATCACTTTTCAGGAATCTTTTCGGTCAAATCGGCTTATGCCGCCATGGTTAAAGTCAAAAATTGCCAAATGCAATAAACTAGAAAAAATTTTGGAAACAGAAAATGCAAGACAAGCTCACACTCCTTCTGTGGAAGATTTGAAACAACATTCTACCCACAAAGTTTTTGATCCATAAGGTCATTCCCCTAGAGAATGATCAACTTCTTTGTCCTCTTTGTAATACAGAAGAAGAAGATCTTCAGCATCTTTTCCTTAAGTGCTTATATTCCAAAATTCTATGGAGAAAATCCATTTGACCGATTGATACCACTCTGCTAGCAAGTCAAGATATCATAAATTGGGTCCACATCATTCTCAACCCAGGTAATATCTTAAAAATTCTTGAAACCAAGTATCATAGCTTCCAAATCTTTGCAACCATTGCCACAGACTCCATTTGGTTTCTAAAAAACAAAGTAATCCATGAACAAGTCCACCCAACCCTACTTCTTTCATCAAATTAGTCCAAAAAATTTTTCAGGAACACATGAGAGCTTGGTCAAGGAAGTATGACAATCCAAAAGATGATGCCACACAATAAAACCCACCAAACAGGGAACAAAACAGTACCATTGCATCTATATGCAAGAGAAGCTCACGGGAAACTACAAGTGCCAACACTGATCAAATTCTCAGCACACATCCAAACACAAGTGAAGCTTCAGCAGCTCTAACGACACTACAAGAAGCAGAAAAAATGGCAATAGACAACATAATCCTGAAAGGTGACTTTGATGTAGTAATTCAAGCAATTTCCAGCTCCTCAACTGATCAAGACTGGATTTTAAGTCTCATCATCAATGACATCAAGCATGTACTGAAATCCTTCGAGATCTGGCACAATGGGCAGCGGCAATGCAAGCCTATGGCAACATTCCCCTAATCCAAATTCCCCAGTGCTTACTTAATACCGCTGGTGTACTTTGTATTTTATGCTGTTATATATATAAAACTACTTCCTTAGAGAGAGAGAGAGAGAGAGGGTGAGGGTGAGGGTGAGAAAAAGTAAATAAAGCCGTTGGTGGAGAGAGCAAGTGGGACGAGAGAGAAAATAATAATAAAATAAAATAGAAATGGTGAATAGTACCTATGAAAATATATAAAATAATGTTCATAGTAAGCAAAAAATTTGCATGTGGCTAATCTAATGCAGTAGAAAAAATGAGATTGTTAGTTAAATATGTGTTTGCAATTGGGCTACACTAATACCAATGCTCTTAGGTCTCATATTGAACACATGGCAAATTGAAAAAAGTGTAGTTTGTGATGTGTGGTGATGAAGAATATAATTTTTTGTAGTATAAAAAATCTGGCTACCAGTTGGATGGATGTAAAATGAAGTTTTACATCCACTAATAACACTAAGACACGTGAAACTTAGCCAAGAGTCTAATTTTTGTAGACCAAAAATTAAAAGCTTTTTCCTGTGTCCTTAGAAAATATATTTGCATCGTCCCTTTGGTCAACAAAAGAAGTTTGTAAGAGAAATTTTTAACTTTCCCACGATGCATTATCCTGTCAAAAGTAATTTGTACATGTTGCAGGAAAATTATAAAGCTTGGGTAGTCACAATTTATTATCTCATTCACTTTCAGATCTATCGAGAGATGAAGGTGATACTGGATTCGAAGAGAGAAGAGAGGAAGAGAAAAAAGAGAAGGGGAAAGGGGATGCTGGACTAGCACCCACGGTAACTCCCATAAAGCTACTAGGTGTCACAATTTTACTGGATGGTGTAAAAGGGTGAAGGACATAGGGCTAAGCTGCGACTTCGACAAAGTCAGAGTTGTCATTTCCGAACTCCGACTCCATACAGAATTGGAGTCTGACTCTAATAAAAGTTCAGAGCTTTGAGCTCCAAACGGAGGTCGGAACTCCGACCATTTATTGGGCTAAATAGATGCCCTTTTTCAACTTTTGGGCTCATCAAAGCCCAAGTCCAAACCAATAAAAAAAAATATTGAAGAGATTAAAAAAAAAAACTTAAATATAATAGTTTAAAAACTAAATAACATCTTTGATGTAGCCATAAGTTATAACAGTCCATACAGTCCCACTTATAACAACATTGACTTAGCCTTTAAAGATAACTACATAAGTTTAGTCACGGATTTCATTCAAACCTCAATGGTCCATTGGTCATACCTGAAATGAAGATAGAAAGTTGTAATCATTAAATAAATAAAAACTAATAATAAAAAATTGAACACGGTAAAACTAGAATTTGATTCTTACAAAAAAAAGGAGGTTCTCCATAGTCCATAGTCTCCCAACTCCATCTCAACTCTCAAGAGGCGTCCATCTCAGACTCTCAGTTATCGGCAATTATGTTAGGGTTCACAATTAGGTCTATAAAATCATAAAAAATATAAGTTAGAAATATTAAAAATAATTAAATAATCATTTAAAAACATATAATGTTACCCGATTCAAGCATATAGCTCTCAGCATCAACACCAACGGTATCTAGTCCAATGGGCGTTTCATTGATCCAATTCTATATGCAAACGAGGGCCTCCACGGTTGACGTTGAACTCCGATAAACATCCAACATGCGACCTCCAATGCTAAATGTTGGCTCTAAAGCAACCGTAGTAACAGGAATGGCTAACACATCTCGGACTATACAGGAAATGACTGGATATTTGGTGGAATTAAACTTCCACCAAGTTAATGACTGAAATACAGTACAAGGTGCTTCAACAGCTTCCATAAAATATCGTTCAACCTTAGATGTACACTGCATAATATTCCTCATTGCAATGAGTTGATGATACTAATGCATAATATTATGGCTTGTAAGCCCAAGTCCGGATAGGTCAGTATCATCTAAAGAAACTGTCGACCCCATCGGCTTCGAATGTGAGGAGCTACCAGTTGCGAATGAAGGTTGACAACTATTGTTGTAGTGACTATATAGGTAATCAATATCACTTTTTAGCACTCTAATAAACTCTGTAGCCTTCCCTGTCCCGAGGACGGAATTTACCCAAAATTCTAGAACAGCCAACTTATATCGTGGGTCAAGTATCACTACTACAAATAGTAATCTATTTATCTTCTCAATGTTCATCCAATATTTATCATATTTGGTCTTCATCCTCGTAGCCATAGCAGATAACAATCACTTAAAGTCAGCACAACTATTTTCCAGGTAGAAGTGAAGCTCCGAGAGCTCGCTGAAATACAAGTTTGTAGTCGTATATTTAGATATAGATATCCTCATGGTTATGTCATAAAAGACTTTAAAAAATTGAACAAAGTACCTCACACTAGTCCAATCGTGTGCGTTTGGCACACCGAGCCCCTGTCATGCTGGCTTCAACAAAGCATATCTTAAGTCCCTATCCTCGACCTCCATCTGCTCGAACGCTTTTTGATACTTTTGTGCCACATCCAACATCATGATACATGTCATTTCAAGAGTTATTTATTAAAACATAATTATTTATTATAAAAATAAGTTCATTTTCATCCTGGACAACTAGTCACTAAGTCACATATACAAACTTTTCTTTCAAAAGTTTAGGTAACCCATTTTATCTAAGAGCCCTCAAGAAAAGGATTATAAAGAAAATGATTATAAACTTTTCTTCTTTGAGTTTTTATTCTATTTTTGTTAAGTGATTTTGTGGTATCTATAACTAAATTAAATAGTTAAAGACTACCAAACTATAACTAAAGTTTTTGAAATTAACAATAATCAAGGGATTGTATTATAAAAAGACATAAATATAAATCAACAATAATCAAGGGATTGTATTATAAAAAGACGTAAATATACAAGTGTAGTAACTGTCTTTGAGTTTTGAACCAGCAAAAATAAATAAAGTTGCTTAGCTTTGGGGTATGTAGAGGAAGCTAAAGTTGCTCTAATGGTTGTTAAATATGCATAAAGCTGCCTCGAAAGAAAAAATAAATTATATATATATTATAATATGCAGCTCCCCCACTTCTCTTTAAGAATTTGATTTAAAGGATTGATTGTCTCCAAAACCGACATAATGCACATACAATTTAACTTTCGAAGTATCGAAAATGGGGCTCACGGATGAAGATTTCAAATGACAAGGAGATGAACAAAAGTTTTATAGTTGCATCAAACTTCCATAATAGTTATGCTCATAAAATTGCATGGTAATGGTATTTTCATCCGGTCTCAAAGACAAAAGCAGATGACCATTTTGCATTGTATTAATGTACCATGATAGTGTAGAGAAAAATATGATAGTGTTTATCCCATAAGCATATAGGCACTGGCAAGGATTCATAAATGTGTTGGTTTTACGCTTTTTATCAACAAAGTGTATACAAATTGAAAATGATATTTAATTTTATCAAACACAAATCATCCATAAAATCTCTTACACATTTTATCAAACACGTTGCATGCATACTACCAACAGTCCAACAGTATCAACCATATTCAATTTTTGTTACATTTCCTTACTACAACTTAACTTCACAAGAATCACAACAATTAATCCAAAAATAACTAATTCTAGGCAACCTGAGATGGAAGAAAAGAAAACATAAAATTAAATTAATTTTAGGACTCGAAATTGAAAACTTACCACAGGGCAAAGGCTACAGAGGCTGGTCTGAGAAGTGAACATTACAAAGTGTTGCGCACTACGAAGGCTCAAAGAGGAACGTCGACAAGGGAACAAGGCGGCGAGATCAATTTTGGGTTTACTGGTTCAAAGAAGAGAAGAACTGAAGAAGGAAGAAGGGAAGAAGGAAGAAGGAAGAAGGGAAGGGGATCCTGCGTTTTGGACTTCCTGTGTGATGAAATAACGCCGTTCCACTTTAAGTGGAACGGTGTGGTTTCACTTTTTTTTCTGGATTTAAAAAAAAAAAATTGGAGTTCGTTGCAGTTGGAATCGGAGTGGATATAGGGCGGAGTCAAAATTTTTGAAATTTTGCACAACCCTAAAAGGACACCCCCGACATGTTTGAAGTTTTTCTCTAACGAGACATTCACAGAATCTTTGGTTAAGAGAAATGACTCATATAACTAAAAATCAAACGAAAGATCCAATAAGGAAAGTAGCGTAATAATATTTCTACACTCCTATAAGATGTGTCTTGTTCTCACTATTATTTATTATTATTCATAAATTATTTACTATTTTTAATTATTATTTATTATTTTTTTATTACTATTCACAAATTATCTGAGATCACGTTACCATCCAAATGTAGTCTAAGTTGAAAAAATGGGTGAGGTTACTAGGCCATGTGGATAGAGTTTACCAAATTGTTAAAGGGAAGCAATACTTTGTTGGAGACAAAAAAATCAAATTTTCAATTTATATGCACGTATAGAAAATATATTTAAATTCCTAGGATTAGTGAAAGTAATAATATAGAGAAGAAAGAAGGGTTAGAATGCAATGATTCAAGCTTTGTCGACATTGGAGAAGTACAAAGAGTTGTATGGACTAGACTCATGGAGTCGAGTCGAAGATCCCAGACGAAGATAATGAAGAGGTGATGTGTGCGTCGTATAGAGTTTCGATGATGTGTAGAGTAGGGCGCCAATCCTACTGATACACTGCTACTTTGATGTAGATCTAGGACCAGAAAATTTATTGGAGTGAGGTGTTTGAACTAATGGGTTTATTCAAATCTTTCTTGTTACTTTCGGATTTTTTTTCCTATTTAAATTTTTGTCCTTACCATAAGGAACGACAATATAATTTAAGAAAAAGAGATAAATGATAAGTTCAAAGAACTCCATGAATCCCACCTGTCCATCTTTAGAATTTTTTTTTTTTTTTTTTGCATTGAGATCATTGGATCCACCTTTATATTTCTTGAATTCTATCCCTAGAAGTCCAGTCCATTCTTTCCTCACATACCCAAAACAAAACAAAAAAAAGAAAAGGAAAAAAAAAGCTAAAGTCAATTGGGGCACCAGCACAGATTGATTTCTCTACATGTATCTTTAAAATCACATATTTTAAAGATTGATTTTGCATATAAAAAAAAAATCTTCGTTGAATCAAATAAAATATTTTATTTTTTATTTATTTCTTAAATTATTTTTTTTATATATTTTACAATTAGTAACATGTGCTCAAAAATACCAATTCTATGTATCTAAATATTACAAATTTCATATATCAAAATAACTAATTTTATCAATAAATATTAATACGTAATAAAAAATAATTTATATTATCAACTTAATATAAATTTCACAAAGTTGATTTTAATGGATATGAGAGAAAAAAAATAGTAAAATCATATTTGGAGAGTGAATAATGTTTCTTTAAATTTGAAGAAATACTATTCATAATTATGCAAAATTTTGAAGATGCAAAATTCAATGTAGATCAATTTAGAGATATATTATGCAAATATAAATATGCATAAACCATTGCCAATGCCCACGGATGTAATAACCAAACGTCTACAGTGAATTGAGATGTTTGGATAATCATATGAAATGAGAATTTTATAAATAATAATAAAATAATTTGTGAATAGTAATGTGATAGTTTGAATTAAGAATTTGATTTTGTAATATAATTTTTATTTTAAAATTTGAAAATTTGAATTATTTTTTTATTTTTTGTTTAAAAATTTAAAAAATATTGTAATGATTAATTTAAAAATATTTGTATTTAAATAATGTTTAAAAAAATGAGATAAAAATTATTTTCAAACATGGCTCTAACCAAAACAATATTATATATATTATATATATAATATAAATCCTCGTTAAACTATAGTTGAGTTAATTAATTGAACTATGGTTCAAATGCCATAAACTACATTACACGTGACTCGTGTGATACTTTAAAAAGATAGGAATAAATTTTCATTTATATTAAAAAAACAAATATTTTATTTTATTTTTCCAACAATCTATAGATTTTTCGAAAAACAAAAGGGGTAATAAAACCCACACTTGTCCAGAATCGCTCTCTCTGGGCAACCCGAAAATCAATCCGTTTACACACCATGAGGACCCTGCCCGTCCTGCCCGATACCTGACTGAAAAATTACGGGCAGTCAGTCAGTCAGTCACCACCAGTACTCTCGCTTCCTCTGTTTCTCACTCCCCCATCTCTCTCTCTCTCCCCCTTTGAGGCCTCTGATACTTCTATATCTTGCTCTCTCTGTCTCTAGATCACGATCGGACGGTCGATAATGCACGGACTCCCTGCTGCTTGATTTCTCAAGTTTTAGAGTCTGAGATCATCAGATCCAGCATCTCCTTGCCCAGATCTTGCTTTCTGGTATGGTTTCGCTTTCTCATTCTTTATGCATCTTGCGAATTTATCGCCTTTGTATAGATTTTCGCTTTGATTTCTAGCGGTTTCGGCTTCACCCCTTAATTCTTCGCTTATTATGCAATTTATTGTGTTAGCTCTAGCTTCGTGGCAATCTTGAGGTATCAAGTTTTGTTTTGTTGAATATTATCCCGATTTGTTTGAATTATATGATTTCCGGCCAGTTTTGTCGACTTTTGCACCAAAACCTCCTTATCTTCCCGCGATTATGCTATATCCGGTAAAAATTACGGCTTTATTTGTCGCCGCCGGAGGGTTTTCTCTGAGCTGAAAAGTGGCCGTTTGTCTTTTTCTAATACTATCCGCTTGAAACACCTTTATTTTCACTCATTTCTTTCCTTTTTTTTGAAAATTTTTGCACAGATTAGAAATATATAGTTTGGCTAAGAATTTTCAGTCTGTCTGTGTGTGACGTATATGGCGTGAGATCTAACGGCTGCGATGAGTTTTTAACGGATCTGACGGCGGTAGCTCATTTATTTACTTGGTGTTTCCTCAGGTAATATATATATATTATATATATTGTAATTATTTCGTTTGCGGAAAGATGGAGACGAAGCATGGTTCAGTGATAGCTACGCTTGGTTATGGTGCGCTAATGTGCGCCGGGGAGTTTTTAGGGACCTTGCTGCTCTCGGCTCTGGTGAAAACCCTGCTTTCCGCTACGGTAACTTCATTCACTTCTATTGTTAGCTCTCTTTATTTTCAGTTTTGACAACCTTCCGGTTCGGAATGTTACGGTTAGGTGGCGTATCTCCTTTTTCTCTCTGTTGTTTGTCTTATGGGCCATGCTAATATGTACGGATGGTTTAATTTTCTTTATCCTGCGCCCTTTCTGCCGTAATTTATTATTATTATTAATTTTTAAGTAAAATCTGATTTGTCGCCGGTTGTTTGCTCTGCCCATCCTAAAGCCCGGCCGGGCTTGGCTGTCGGAGACCGGCGAGGTAAATAAATGCCAAGTAAAGTAATTGGATGGTTTATGGGTGTTTACTAACGTGCGCTGTGAGTAAAACTAATCCGGAAGTGGATTTGGAAAATTAATATTAATCGTGGTTTTGGGAGTGGGTTTGAGTTCCGTTATTGTCGCACGTGGGGACCACCCAACATAAAACTAAAAATCTTTTGTTGTCCTTTTTGGGCGAGGAAAAGGTCAAAGTCTAGCGGTAGCGGATTTGGTTCTGGGCTCACTACGTTGGTGTTAGGAATATTCTCTCGGAGATGCCTTGGGGTGTTTTAAGATATTGAGTTGAGATAATAAAATATTATTAGAATATTATTTTTTAATATTAAAATTATTTTGAGTTTTGAAAAAGTTGAATTGTTTCTTATATTTTATATTGAAATTTGAAAAATATGTAATGATGAGTTGGAGATTCAAACGAAGCTTTACGCACTATTCAATGATGGAAAATGTTTTGGATCCCGACAATGAGTTTCGTTAATTTTTCTTTACTTAATTATAATAATATTGTGTTTTTCTTTAAATATTTAAGAAGATTAAAAAAATGCATGAAAAAAAAAATTAAAAGGAAAAATGGCATTATCTGTGACGTTTATCGTACTAAACCCTTGGTGGGTGTAGGTGTAGCAGTATCCTTCAATGATTTATTATTAGGAAAAGAGTAGTGCTACCGATGTCTCGAGAAGTGTAATCTCTTTTTTTTTTTTTGCCTTTTTTTCTTGTATTTTTTTAATGTCTTTAAATATTTAAAAAAATTTACAACATCATTAAAAAACACTTCTTTAATCATTAAGTTAAAAAAAAAAAAATACAATCGAGATCCATTGTCTCCCCAATAGCATTTTCCTTAGAAAAATAATTGGAGCCCTCCCCCTTGTCTATTGGAGGTATATTTCCATCCTAAAATCTGGCGTGATGGCATATTCCATTACCACCGATTGCCTTTTGAAAGTAGAAAAATAATGCACCACTCCCCCACTTAGTACATGTGCATTTGCATGGATGGGATTATTTAGGCAATGGTTACTTGAAGTTCTTATTATTATTTTTAAATAGCAGTAGTAATGGTCTGTTTGCTTGATACCTATACGAAAATGGTCCGTCTGCTTGATTAGCCGGATGGGGGCGGATATTCACCCAGGCGAAAAAATGGGTGCAGTGGGCATTTATCCACCCATGTGGACGTGTTTTCCAAAACCTGGATCCGCATCCAGGTTCACAGTCTGTAGTCAGGCTTGAGGCTACAATTGTCAGGTTTTCACCCTTTCAACCTTGAACAAGATAAGTTAGATTTTGTTTGGAAGATGAGATAAGAATTTTGTATTTTATTTTAAAGTTTAAAATATTATTTTTTAATTTTGAGATTTGAAAAAATTGAATTAGAATTTGAAAAAGTTATATTGGGATTTGAAAAAGTTGAATTATTTATTATATTTTGTATGGGAATTTGAAAAGGTGTAGAAATGAGATGAGATGAAGATGAAAATTTTAGGTGAAATATTTTTTCCAAACATATCCTTAATCTTTACATATTCATGATGAACTTCCAATGCCGTGGATTTTTCCGTTCCCCCCTCATGTATCTGATATTTGATACCTTTTAGGGTGAGATTGACCAGGTATATAATAATGGGGGAAGCATTGATGCTTAGCTTACTGATGGAATATTTATGTTGTTTTCTTTTCTTGGATGGAAATTGTTTATGCATTTAATGATCATTTGCAATAACTGGCCCTTGCAAAATTATGTGGTGCATAACCTTTATTTTTCAGCATTTTAATTGCTTATGTTTCTTCACTGTTTATATTTCTATTTTGCCTCTCTCTCTCTCTCTCTCTCTCTCTCTCCCCGTATAAGACTTCACATTCTCTCTCTTGACCTTCTATGGAACACAGCTTCAGGATCCTAACATCAAAGGAGATCAATGCACCCAATATGAAGACAATCTGGTTGATGCTGATGGAGACGATGGCAATGAAGATGATGAGGAAGATGATAATGATGGTGACGGTGGGTTTGAAGAAGGCGAAGACGAGCTGTCGTCTGAAGATGCAGGAGAATATGGTAGCAACCCCAACAACAATAAGAGCAACCCAAAGAAAGGTCCAGATGGTGGTGCAGGTGGAGCAGAGGAAAACGGAGGAGATGAAGATGAAGAAGATGGTGATGACCAGGATGAAGATGAAGACGATGATGATGATGACGACGAGGATGATGATGATGGTGGTGAAGAGGAAGAGGATGAAGGGGTAGAGGAAGAAGAAGAAAATGAGGAAGAGGAGGACGAAGACGAGGAAGCACTCCAGCCCCCAAAGAAGAGGAAGAAGTGAATGAAGTAAGAAAAAGAGTGGAGCCTCCCACAAATACCGACTCTACGTGACTGTTGTCTAACTGCATCTTAGGAGGAGGCATGTTTAGGAAGGTGGTTGGTTCTATGGGTAATTATATTTCTATTGCACGATTAGAGTACTGTATAACTATTGAGATGCGGCAATGATAAATTTGACAAAATGGTTTCGGTTTTTAGCTACTTTTGGTCATGTTCTAGTGTAGATTTTTCTCTTTTTATTCAAGTAATTTGGTTCGGTGGTTTAATTCAATTGCCTACATCTGCTTATTTGTGAAAGAATTGTATTATAACCAGCTTATTAAACTGGTCATCGTGGGCAGCTGACGTCCATCCAATTAACATGATACTAATTATATTTGATGTCATATAAAAAAAACTATAAACAGATGAAATTTGAACTAAAATTTAAGCCAAGCCTGGAACTGAAACAAAAGAAGCCAAACGTTCTATGAAAAGGCAAGTCTCGGGATAGCCATGAGGCAGAAGCAAAGAAATTCGTATTTATTTGGATCAAGAATACTGAGCGATCCTGCATTTCCAGTGGGTTCAACAGCCAATCCTATGTAGAATAGTGGAAAGGGAATTGGGAAAGCAAGTTCTAGTCTTTCTTTCAATCGAAAACTTTTCTTTCGATTGGCATACCATACAAAACAAGGGTCATTACTAAAGCGACCCCCTCCAACTCCAACTTTGGCCTGGTCTATAGCTCGATTTAGTCAAACTTATGACTCACTTTCAATTTAGGCGTTTTAAAAGTGCAAAATTTATACACCTATACCAAAATCCCGATCAAAAAGACAAAAATCAAGGATCTAATCTAATTGGCCACCAAGTAGATGTTCCCTAGGGCAAAAACAAAACCATTTTTATCACAAGGAAACCTGTTCAGTCCACTCTCTAATTCATGCGCAAAACCATTTTATGAATCATTATAGAACTGAAGATATGCTCTGCGCAGTGATAAAATATCAGCAACTTTTACGATGTCTCCCAAAAAATAAATATACCTATTCTCCTATCTGCAATAACCTTTTGAATATCCCACATAACGGCTAAGTTAATGAACACAAAGTTCTGGATATCAAAATCAGATTAAGGGCGAGTGGATTCCAAAACACATCATTGACAATTACCCAAATCATAAATAGAATATGTCTCTATGAGATGTAAACATAAGTACAAAATGCATTCATTCTATATCAATCAGATTAGAAATAGTCTTAAACTACTATATATAAAAAACCATGTAATTAATATGTAGTAATTCTAAGATTAACTTGGTTTATTCAAACTTTCTGATATGGGCTATATACTTCACCTCTGTCCCACACCATCCAATTGCACTTATTTGGATTGCCTATCAAGTATCAATCCGTGGAGCTTCTCTTTGAAAAAAAAATCAAAACTCAAAAGTGATTGGCTATGCCACATCAATATAATGGGATATAAGTGGAATGAGGATGTAGCATATAACGTGGTCGAAACTTCTAATGTGAGTTCTTACAATATTTTAAAAGGAAAAAAAGACTTTCAAAAGAATGGCATTGTGTTTTGCACTGCAAATCAAATTCTGCACCATGAACAAAAAGCATGAACCAAAAGAATAATCTTATAGATACAACACGTTTCTGTGCGTGTGTGACAGAATAATCAAACCACAGCAAATAGCAAACATAACAAAGGAAGTGAAAGAATACAGAAAAACATCACAAATAATAATAAAACGAAATAAATTCAGAAAAGTTAATCCATACCAAATACCAAACATAACAAAGGAAGTGAAAGAAAACAGAAAGACATCAGAAATAATAATTTTTTTGATAAGTACATCAGAAATAATAATTAAAAGAAATAAATTCAAAAAAGTTAATCCATACAAGGAGGTTAAAGAAAATAATCAAATAAATGGGAGAACAAGAATAAAAGAAGTCAACCAACTATTTGTCATGTTGGCCAAGTCACGAACTTATGAAATACTGTAATAGTTATATTAAAGAGCCAAAAGCATAGTCTTATGCACACACACATGTGTGTGTGACAGAATAATCAAAACACAGCATTTCAAATATTGCAAAGGAAGTGAAAAAAATTGAAAGACATCAGAAATAACAATAAAACGAAATGACTTTAAAAAAAATGAAAATAGTTAATCCTTACAAGGAAGATAAAGAAACTATTCAAATAAAGGCGAGAAGAAAAATAAAAGAAGTCAACCAACTATTTCAAGTTGGCTAAGTTACGAGATACTGGATAGTTATATTAGAGTTCAAAAGTTTTCCCTATGAGTAAAACTTCCACAACAAGAAATGTTGACCCAGAACAAGCTCTTAGGACATCAATCCTCAAGGTCAGCAGCACTTCATCTGCAATATGGAGCCCAGGTATGTAAGGCAGTAAAACAATGAAAAAAATAACTAGTGTCTCAAAATGTTTTTAATAAATTTCTAAATAATAGTAAAGCCACTTTCAATATAACATAAAAAATTTAGAACTGGAAAAGAAATAGAGGAGGCCAAGGAAGAAAAAAACAAAAAAGAAAAACAGAAAATGAGCAGGAGAAGCATTAATACTAAAAAAGTAAAGGTACTAAAAAGAACTCTATGACCATCGAAAATCATAATCAGGTCTGATTGCCATCCAACAAGAAATTTCATCTTGTTAAAAAAAATCATACATTTTAGGGTCAAGCATTCAAAAAGAAATGAGGTAGGTTGCTGGTGCGTTCAAGCATAAAAATAAAAATAAAAAATCTACTTAAAAACAATAAATAATTTAAAAACTGATAGTAAGGAGAACAACATAAAGTACACAAGAAGATGAAAAGGGTCCCGATAGATGTTACAATAGTATATTTAAAAGATGGGAAAAAAGCAGGGGAACAGAGGATATACCACTGAAAGCAATCAATCATGTGGACAGCATAAGATTTCAATTGCATCTTGTATCATCGGGCAATCATGCTAAAAAGCAAAGTTACCCATTCAACAATTCTCACAAGTGAAAATGGCAGGAATCTATTTGTCTATTTTGAGGGGGGATAAATGACGAGTTCAAATTCCACTTTGTGAAATGGGCCACAATTTGCTCCCCCATTAAAGGAGGTTTGGGAATCCAGAACTTGAAATCTCTCAACAAAGCCTTGCTTGGCAAATGGTTATGGAGATATCACTATGAACGGGTGGCCTTGTGGAGAATTGCCATCTCATTAAAGCATGGGGAACCATGGGGAAGGTGGTGTTCTAATGAGGTGAGTGGGACTTATGGAGTGGGGTTATGGAAGCATAGAAGAAGAGGTTGGGACACATATGCAGCAAATACTTGCTTAACTGGGGCTAACGGATTGAAGGTCTAATTTTGGAATGTGTATGGTGGGGCGATAGGGCACTCATCCACAAGTTTATGGCTTAGCAAGAATGAAAGAAGCCTCGATTGCAAATCTATTAATCATCTCCAATGATCTTCCCCAATGGAATGTTACCTTCCTTCAAGATGCACAAGATTGGAAAATTGAAGTTTTTTCGACGTTCTTTGACCATGTGTACTCCACCCAATTGTTGGGGGGAGGTGAAGACAAGATATTTTGGTGCCAGAAAGGGATATCCACAGTCCGATCCTTCTAGCGCACCATGACCACGCACAACACAAATACATTTCCATGAAAGAGCATTTGGAAGACAAAGGCACCTCTAAAGGCAACATTTTATGCATGGACGGCTTCGTTGGGGAAGATTCTCACTCTAGACAACTTGCAGAAACGTAGAATTATAGTCACAGATTGGTTTTGTATGTGCAAGAAGAGCGGAGAGCCCGTTGACTAGCTACTACTTCATTGTGAGATTGCCATGACTTTGTGGATTGAAGTTTTTGCTCTTTTGGATTAGCTTGGGTGATGCCAAGAAGAGAGACAAGCTTGGGGAGTGAGATGAGATGAGAATTTTGTGAATAGCATTAAAATAGTTTGTGAATAGCAGTGAGATTGTTTGAGTTAATATTTCATGTTTGGAAAATAAGCAAGAAAAAGTTGAATAAAATATTTTATAAAGTTAAAATATTTTTTTTTATAATCAATTATAAAGTTAAAATATTGTTAAAATATAATGTTTTAATATTATTTTTATTTAGGGATTTGAAAATGCTGAATTATTTTTTATTTTTTGTTTGAAAATTTAAAAAAGTTGTAATGATTAGTTTGAAAAAATTGTAATGATTGGTTTGAAAGTATTTGTGCTTGAGTGATGTTTGAGAAGGAAATGAAATAAGATGAGATAAAAATTTTGGGATTGAAACTTTTTCCAAACAAGCCTTAAGTGACCTCCTAGCTTCTCTTTTTCTTTTTCTTTTTGATGTCGGGGAACCTCTCCGAGGCAGAGCCATTCGAACCCACCCCTGTAGAGTAAACCACGGTCCCGTGCACCGCACTCTCGAAAGTTTTCCTAAACAGAACTGGTTAAATCGCTAGCTTTTCACCAGAAGGTGTGGCCACAATCGATTATTTGCACCTATGAAGTGTTGAACCTTGGACCTTGAAGGGAGTAATACCCCAAGATCAAGGCCTTCACCACTTGGGCCAACCCCTTGGGGTTCCTCCTAGCTTCTTGGAGAGGCATTTGAGGCAACTCTCAAATTGCATCCAAGTGGAAGATGTACCAATATGCCTATGGCAATGCATTTGGAAGGAGAGGAATGATAGAAGCTTTGCAGACCAAGAGCGGTCAATGGATGAGCTTAGAACTTTGTTTTCAATACTTTACTCCATTGGTCGATTTAATTGATTTACATGGCATGACCTTCCATGATTTCCTTGTATCACTAAACTACTATGCCTAGGCGTTGCTCTTGTATATGTCCAGTATACTTGGGCTATTGCCTATTCTTTTGATCAATAAAAATTTGTTTACCAATTAAAAAAGTGTTTGTTTGGCCAAGACCTAGAAAATAATCTTCAAGTGTCTGCTAGTGAAATCTCTATATTGAAGTTGTGTTTGTTCTGATGTCAAACTTTTGTCATAGAAGTTTTTAACATTTTCTATGTTGCTGCAACTAAAATCCTTAGACCCGGTTTGGATAGTGAGATGAGATGAGATGATCTGTAAATAGTAGTGAAATGGTTTGAGTTAAGATTTTTATGGAGTTTTGGTAAAGAAGGGAAAAAAAAATTGAATAAAAATATTATAAAGTTAAAATATTGTTATAATATAATTTTTTAATAAAATTTTTGTTTTGGAATTTAAAAAAGTTGAATTGTGTGTTTTGTTTAGAAGTTTGGAATAGTTGTAATAATTAGTTAATGATTAGATGAAAAAGTTAAAAATTTGAAATTGGAAAGTGTTTATGTTTGAGGTGTTTGGATATTGAGATGAGAACCAGTATTTTGGTATCCAAACCAGATCTTAGTCAATGGAAAACATTTTGCCTGGTCAATAAAGAACTCATTGACCAGTTAATAAAGAACTCAACAAAACTGTTTTGCTTCCAAAAAACACTCCTCTCAAAGCCATGTTAGACAAACCAAACAAACCCTCACCATCGTCGTCTTCACTATGGACTTTGGATTCTCAATGTCGCTAACATGATGCAAAGGCCATTTCATGCCTTCTTTGTCAATCTTCTAGAAAACAATCAAAACAAAATGTGCAGCACCATCACATTCTATTATAATTGAGTTACGTTTTGCACTTCTTCGATCTTCATGCCAATCGACAACATCCTCAACTTCACAGCCTTGTTGTGAGAGTCCATGGTAAATGGGGTTTCTAATTGAGTTTTCTGTTGGAATTATTAGTTGGCAATCATGCTAGTCAATATATTTTAATACTCCTAGAATTGGGAAAAATATTTTGAAAATCACTTTCAGGATTTTTCCTCCATCGGTTTCACTCAGACGTCATGGGTTCCATACCGCACAAGGAGTTCTTTTGGATTACTTGATACACAATTCTACCCGTTGGATTCGTGTATCTCAAAGTTTACCTCCCAGGGTTCAGTTTGAAGGGCCCTACTCTTGTGAGCTTCCAAGTAATTGAAAAAAAAAAAAAAAATTCATGCTTTGAACCAAAATTTTAAAAAAATACCTAATTTCCAGAAAACATTTTATGATGAAGATCATAACTTCAAAGCAAATGGACCCTCAAATCAACAAATGCCACAATGAATTGATAGGCAAAGGTGATGGTGGTTGAAAAAATGCAGAAGAGTGGGGAGAAGGAGGTGGTGGGACGCACACGATAGTGGCACTGCAGAAGGAGATGTGGAAGGAGCCCAAGCTTGGTCCAGAAATGGCTTAAGCTTCAGCATAGTGTAAGCCATTTCCACCTCTTTGGGTATAATTTCCACTTATAAAAAAAAACATTAATTTTTCCCCAACAATGACGTGTAGTTAAAAAATAACCTATCTGATTGTTATATTCCAAACCCAAAAGCCAACTTATTGGATTATCTTAGTGCTTTCTAACAAAACCTCACCAAAAACAAAAACAAAAAAAACAAAAAAACAAAGGAATGACATTGTATGGGGGTACAGAATCCAAAACAAAACATAACAAGTCAAGATTTTAGAAAGCTTAATATTTGTAATGCACCATAAAACCCGGGAATTAAAGTGGGGATTTGGGAAATATGGAATTCAGGAAAAAAGGGTTCATGATCAATATCAGGCCAATAAATAAAAGCAAGTATATGAAAGACAATTGTACAAAGGTGAAAAGAGCAAGAAAATTATACCCAATGAATGTGAAATTGGAAATTAACAAGGAAACAAACGAGCATTTGGGATTTCACATAGAACTGAAAGTCATAATTTCTTGAAAAGCCCAGCCCAAAAAAGTACTACAAATAGCCACACAANTACCAATATGCCTATGGCAATGCATTTGGAAGGAGAGGAATGATAGAAGCTTTGCAGACCAAGAGCGGTCAATGGATGAGCTTAGAACTTTGTTTTCAATACTTTACTCCATTGGTCGATTTAATTGATTTACATGGCATGACCTTCCATGATTTCCTTGTATCACTAAACTACTATGCCTAGGCGTTGCTCTTGTATATGTCCAGTATACTTGGGCTATTGCCTATTCTTTTGATCAATAAAAATTTGTTTACCAATTAAAAAAGTGTTTGTTTGGCCAAGACCTAGAAAATAATCTTCAAGTGTCTGCTAGTGAAATCTCTATATTGAAGTTGTGTTTGTTCTGATGTCAAACTTTTGTCATAGAAGTTTTTAACATTTTCTATGTTGCTGCAACTAAAATCCTTAGACCCGGTTTGGATAGTGAGATGAGATGAGATGATCTGTAAATAGTAGTGAAATGGTTTGAGTTAAGATTTTTATGGAGTTTTGGTAAAGAAGGGAAAAAAAAATTGAATAAAAATATTATAAAGTTAAAATATTGTTATAATATAATTTTTTAATAAAATTTTTGTTTTGGAATTTAAAAAAGTTGAATTGTGTGTTTTGTTTAGAAGTTTGGAATAGTTGTAATAATTAGTTAATGATTAGATGAAAAAGTTAAAAATTTGAAATTGGAAAGTGTTTATGTTTGAGGTGTTTGGATATTGAGATGAGAACCAGTATTTTGGTATCCAAACCAGATCTTAGTCAATGGAAAACATTTTGCCTGGTCAATAAAGAACTCATTGACCAGTTAATAAAGAACTCAACAAAACTGTTTTGCTTCCAAAAAACACTCCTCTCAAAGCCATGTTAGACAAACCAAACAAACCCTCACCATCGTCGTCTTCACTATGGACTTTGGATTCTCAATGTCGCTAACATGATGCAAAGGCCATTTCATGCCTTCTTTGTCAATCTTCTAGAAAACAATCAAAACAAAATGTGCAGCACCATCACATTCTATTATAATTGAGTTACGTTTTGCACTTCTTCGATCTTCATGCCAATCGACAACATCCTCAACTTCACAGCNGGAGGATGATAAACTGTTTTACAGTTAAAGAGCAATGGTTTATAGCCAAGCAATACATATTAGCAGCCAAAAGCCAACTTGCTCTATAGAATAATCAGTCAGACAGTCTACTGTCATCTGGTAAAAAACAATCAACACTGGTGTACATGATGAAATTCATAATCTACTTTGTACAGCCATAGCTAGGGTGCCATTGTGTTTCTTTCCTACAAAACAATTGCTCTTACAACATTTTTTAAACTAAATCTGGTAAATCCCGCGCCCTGATTTTAACCAAATAAAAAAAANGGGGGGGTTTTCCACGATTATCTGCAAGTCCCACGATTACTTTCCACGAGATTAAAAACCGGAGCTAACCATATAACAAATTAGATATCATATCACTGGGAAAAAGTTTTACTGCCATCCGATTGGTTGTATAAGTAGAGAAAATCAGAATCAGAATTGCATAGAATGTACGATTATCAACTATATACATGACGATAAGATAAAAGAAATCTGATTGAAATATATCATACCACATATATGAAGGGTACCCACTGATAGAGCCACCACCGCCCTGATTCCTACCGGCAGTCGGCTGTCCCACCTGCATGTTTGGATACAAGTGCTGCAGACCCATACCTGACCCGCCGTGGGCCCCGAGGAAAGACTGATTTGCCCCGAACTGGGTGGTCGGGATCCCGCTCGGGTTCAATGCTCCGGCCACCAATGCCGGGTTCAACACCCCTGCAGGTGCCAAGAACCCGGTTTCTGGACTCGGAATGAACCCGCTGTACAACGGGTTCAGGTTCGGGTGCTGCCCAAACAGTGCCGAATTCTGCGCCGCTGCCAAAACCGGTGGTCGCTGCGCTTGTACCGGTGGTTGTGCCGCCCCATGCCCCTGCACCAGATTCTTGCCCTTCCCATCGGTTGCCTTCTGGCAATGCAATCGGTGACCCTGAAATGTTCTAAACGGCTCTTCCAGAACCTTCTTGGCATCGGTCTCGCTCTTATACACGAACAACGCAAAGCCTCTGGATCTTCCCGTGGTCTGATCGAACCCAAAGGGACCCGCCTCGATCTCCCCGAATTTTGCGAAGAATTGTCTCAATATCTCGGCGTCGGTATCGGCCGGCACGTTGTTCACGTAAATCCTTCGCGCCGCAATGTCCTGGGACTGCAATGGTGCCCCAGGGCCCACGGAAGCCAGCTGCCACGAGGCGAGTCGGTTGCCGATCTTCTTCGTAGGGTTCTTGAGAGCCTCTTGGGCGCTCTTCCGGGTCTTGAACAAGACGAAGGCATATCCCTTGGCTTTTCCACTGACCTTGTCTGTGACGAGGGTGCAGTCCTCTATCTCTCCAAAGGGCTCAAAGGCTGAGAGTAGTGTCTGGCGAGTGGTGTCCCAGCCGAGGCCATGTACGAAGATCTTGCGGTGAGAGACGTCGCGGTCGGCCACCTGGCGAACGAGGCGGGAGAGGGAGGGGAGCTGAAGGGCGGTGCTGGAGATGAGGTCGATAAGCTGGCCTTTGGAGAATAGCTCCAGGAGTTTGGGGAGGGAGTCGGAATCGGAATCGGATCCGGAATCAGTGTTTAGGGATTGTTGTTGTGGTGGTGACCGGGGTTGGGGTTTCCGGGACTTTTCGGTTTTGGGTTTTTTGTTGGAGATGGAGGTTGTATCGACTTCTTGTTGTTGATCGTCTTTCTTGGATTTTTTTACAAGCCTTCGCTTTTTGGTTTTGGGTGTCTTCGCCATTGGAGAGCGAGATGGAGTCTTTGGAGATGAGGTCTCAGGACCGAAAGGAAGCCGAGAGTCCAGTTGAGGTTAGGGTTTTACGTGGACCCAAATCCAAGAACCACGTACAAGCTCATTGTGTACTGCACCTAAAAAATGCCCTGATATCATAGCATTGGCAATGTGTGGACATTGCTGAGTCTAAAATTTAACTAAGCGTCTTGTTAAGCAGTACAGAGAGGACAAGTCAAAAATTTAAAAGTTAAGGTTTTGGGTAAATTTAAAGTTATTAGAAATATTAATCTACTATTCATCTCAAAATTAAAATAATAATATTATATTATATTTTTTAATATTTTTTATTTTATTTTTATATTTTGCAAATACATTATATATATTAATTAATAATTTAATTTTTACTTAAAATTATTATTTCTCATTTATTTTTCCTTAACCTAATTATCCAGTAAATACACCCCAACTAAAGAAAAAGAAAAGGAAAAAAAATAAAAAAGGAAAATGAGAACTAAGCAGTAGTACTGTAGAACTTTGAGAATATTTTTAAAGAAATTGATGAATTACTGTAGTTTAAAAGTGGAGTCTTAGAGTTTTGACTATTTCAATATAAACTATTTTATAACCAAAGTTTAGCTAGATACTAACATTTAGCTAAGCGAATACCAGTGCTCTAATGAGCATGCAAGTTGTCACGGTCCAACTTCTAAAAATATGGTAAATACTATCATAAGTGGCTCTTTTATAACTTATAAATTTTTTTTATGTCATAATTTTTTTTAAGAGTTATCACATTTGATTATATAGATGATATAAGATGAGATAAAAAATTTATAAATAATTATGAGATAATTTATAAATAATAGTGAAATGATTTAAGTTGAATAGAAAACTTTTATGGGGGTAAAATAGATAGAAAGTTGAATAATTAAATTATAAAGTTAACAGAATGTTATCATATAATTTTTAATATTATTTCTGTTTTGTAATTTAAAAAAATTGAATTATATTTTGTGTTTTATTTGAATATTTATAAAAATTGTAATGATTAAGTAATGATTAGAGGATAAAGTTGAAAATTTAAAAATTTGAAATTGAAAAATTTTGTATTTAAATAAAATTTAGATATTGAGATGAGATAAAATGGAATGAGATAATTTGGTATATTTATGAAACAAAACCAGATCTTATTCACTTTCTCATGTAATTACATAGAATATACTATTCACATTATTACAAATTAAATTATGTCATATAAATATTTTACTAAATATGTTATGTTTAACGGCTTGCTAATATAATTTTTCTTTTTCTAAGAGATCGTAAAAAAATTATATGTCCTTTCAATACAAATCATTATCTATTTTTTCATTCATTTGTTTTTTGTTAGAAAAATACTTTAGCCACATAAATATTGAATAAAAGTAAATTTAAAAATTGACGTGGTTTGATATGATACGTAAGATTATAAAGTCAATTTTATTGAAAATTAAATTTAACTTATAATATAAAATCATATCAGTTTATGAGTTTATTTTGATAGAATTTACTTATAGCTATAACACTTCTTTTTATATTTCAGCAAAAAAATTGCTACAATAAAAGAAAAATATCTCAACCCAAATTTTTTTAAAAGTTTGTATCCAATTAGGAAAATGATAAACACACATAACTTCTTACAATATTTTACATAAGAGCAATGCTACGTACAGTTTTTATTTGGAAACTGCAATACAAGTCTAGGTAATTTTATCTTTAAAATTTTTTAAAATTATAAAAATATCTCTTATAAAATGATGTTTTTTCTTATTTAATAAATGGCCTGCACATACAGTCCTCAAGTAGGAACTGTAAATAAAATTTCTCTTTACATAATTATGTTTTAAAGTAAGAAATATTTTTATAAAATACCTTACAAAAATAACATAACTTTAAAAAAATACTCTCATTTTAAAAAATATATCGTAAAATATGTTACGTAATTATCATTAGTCATCTAATTATATATCAAGGAATATATTTATCCTAGTAGGAGCTGCGTTAGTTTAATTAAGGGACAAAACTTGCAAGCAAGAGTTAGATATCAACGTCTGGGTGGTGTAGTTGGTTATCACGCTAGTCTCACACACTAGAGGTCCCCGGTTCGAACCCGGGCTCAGACATGTAATAAATTTTCTTTTATTTTTGATGATTTATTTCATTTATTTTCGTAGATAAAATAAGTTAAGATTAAAATTAAAAGTTAAAAAAAATATTATTATAATATATATTTTTAATATTATTTTTATTTTAAAATTTTAAAAAATTAAATTAAATATTTTATTTTATATAAAAAATTTTAAAAAATCGTAATAACAAATAAAATAAGATGAATTCGGTCCAGAAGAATTATTAAAACAAGCCAGATCGTTGATCTCTTCGAATCCAATCGTCCGTGACTTCGTCCAGCTCACTTTTGAGTTGACGGCCTACTAAAACAACAATACAACAGCACTAGTAGGCCTAACTAAAATTTGGTCAAATTTTAATTAAAAATTTTAATTTTATAAATTTAACTAATCACGATTTATATCACTAGCATCCGCTTCTTTATAAGTGGACCTTAGCTAAATTATAGGGAAAAAATATAAAAGAGGAAGAAAATTGGGCTACATCCACTTCCTATACAAACTTTTGATTTTAGGATTTGTACCTACAAGTCCTAAAGCATTATTTTGAATTTTTTTTCCAAATTTAATAATACATTTAGATATATTTATTATTCTCACTCTTTTTTCAAAATTAGAAACAATATCATAAAAATTAAATTTTCTTATTTTTGTTAATGTGAGGCTAATTATATTTTTATATCTTTTAATAATATTAAACAAAATAATTTTTACCAAACACTTAACTAATTTTTATTAATAAACATATTTTTACAGTGCTATGTACGATTTCAATTTCCTACTAATTTTTAAAATTTAACTGTTACAAAATATTATAGTTGGGAAAAATGAATTTTGACAAAAAACAATTATATTATTCTAAGAAACATAATAATTTTGAAAATATTATTGTTCTCACAAAAAAAAAAAATTTGTTTAAAATATTCATTAGAGAGTAATAATTCAAAAGGAAGGAAAATGATAAAAGAATGAATAGTTAATATTGTAAAAGGAAGTGAGAAAAAAATTTTAAAAACAAAGAATAGAAAAAGATGATTTTAACATAATAGAGAAAGAATAGGGAGTAGGATGTAGGAGGTTATGGCTTGTTTGGATTCAGAGATGTGATGAGTTGGTTTTAGATGAAATATGAAAATTGAAAAAAATATTGTTAGAATATTATTTTTTAATATTATTATTATTTTTGGATTTGAAAAAAATTTGAATTGAAATTTGAAAATATCTAATTGTTTATTATATTTTGTGTTAGAATTTATAAAAGTTGTAATAATAAGATGAAATGAAACACTTTTTGAATCCAAATGGGCTTTAAAAAACGAGTCAAATTTAAGAAAAAAATTTAGGAAAATATGACTTTTAGCTAAAATTTAAGAGAAATTTTGCTCATCCGGATGTGGATGTTCTTAAAACCACCAAATAATAAACTCTTCAAATATATCATTATTCAAATATTGATTTTGATATTTTCATTAATTTTATTTGTTATTCCATCAAAATAACAAACTCTCGAATTTTCACTGGGATATATTTACCTTACTTGATTCTTATTATGTTCATTTGCAAATTTTTACACCTTACAGTGGGAACGCTTGCTTGTGGATTTTTTCAGAATGGTGTGGATTTTTACACCCTAAAGTGGAAACACTTGTATGGAAGAAGTTGACATTTTTTTCGGAATGGTGTGGATTTTTCTGCAGTTTTTGTTTGCTGCAAGATGAAGATTTACCGGGAATGAATATTTTAGACAATAATTTAGCCAGTGACTTTGGTGTTGGTTAAAAATACTATAGATTTATTGAGTTTGGTGTAGATAGAATTTATGTAACTTGTTTAAATTTTGGCCATATTTTGACTATAGCCATCCCACTACTAAACTCTGAATTCTTCGTAATTGCTGAATTTTGTGAGATCTGATTTCGAAGTGGCTGATAAATAATATTTGCAAATTTTATGGTGTAAGCTTTGTATATTGTTTTTGAAAAAATATATACCATATCGCTAGTGTTATTTGTCTCTATTTTCTCATATCCCCTTATTGCTCATAAAAGAAACCCTTATTAGAAAAGGTAATCATAATCATGATATAATTTGTTATCAAAGGTCTTCCTTAAGTTTTCACAATCAAAAGGAGGAATGCTTACTTATCTTATTTTCCACGAAAAGAAAAACAACAAATAATCAATTTAAAAAAATAAAAGAAGAGAAAAATAAAAGGATTGTTGGAAGTTTTCCTTTTTTTTCGAAATGAAAAATGATATTAGCAGTCATTGTATAATTCATTCGAAAAAAATGAATAAATACTAGATCTACATAAAAAATAATAATTTTTAAATAGTAAGTCTTACTCTTTTTCAAAAAATTGTGCTACGCTTGCATACTGCACAACTATATGCAGCATTACTCTTTAACAATTGGCTCGTTTCTTCTACTTATGAGATAGGTTGTGCAGTTGCAACCCTATAGAGTGATAATAAGCTTCCGATGCCAATGAAGAATATCTCAATATACCTATAAATAATAAAAAAATAGTTTAAGTTAAAATGTTTTATTAAAATTTAAAAAATAAGAGAGAGAAATTGAATAAAAATATTATAAAATTAAAAATTTTTTTGAATATAATTTTTATTTTAAAATTTTAAAAAATAATATGATTTTTTATATTTTGTTTGATAATTTTTAAAAATTATAATTATGAAATGAAAAATTGAAGTTTTAAAATTAAAAATATTTTTGTATTTAATGATATTTGAAGATAGGAATTTCCCTTTCTTTCGTTGGAACTTTCATCCTCCTCTCAATATTAAATAATTAATAAATAGGATTGTTTCGTTTTAATTTTCTTTTCAGAGGTAATTTCGTTTTTTTTTTTTAACACTTGCGGAGGTAGTTGACAACGACTCAAGGTAATCATGAATGATTCAATGAATCCCTAAAGATTTTAATTTGTCAAACTCATAAAATGTCAGCACGATGAGTGACTTTCAGACGAACAGAAGCTCTCAATTCACTGAAAACCTTTGTTTGAACAATTATCTGTAATTTATGTCAGCCAATGCATCATTCATTTCCCTATCAGATATACAGGATTCGCATGCTCTGTCTATAGGGGAAAAGAATCGTCAAGGAGGGACCAAAAAGTTCAAGTGAAGGGACGCAGTAGTCAAACGGGGAAAAGCTGCGATCCAAACTCGAAAATTCTGTAATTTTTACTAGCCATTGGAGAGACTTTTGTTTCTTCGTTTCCCCGAGTCACCGCTGTTGAATTTCCTATCGGACCGGGACCAAGACACACAAACACACAGAGTGATAAAGAGCAAGCGATAGTCAGGAATTAGGGTTCTTCTTTTGAATTCATACTTCTGGACTCAGTCTCCGGAATTTTCTCAAAGCTTTATCTCTGTCTCTCGCAATTCAATGGCGGATCGCTCGGACTCTTCGCCTCTCATGTCTCCGCCGCCGATGGCCAAGCCCAGCGATATCGACCTCGAGGCGGGCCCCGGCGAGCAAATTCAATGCAGAATTTGCCTCGAAACCGATGGTGATCTTCCCATTTAATTCCTTTTTATTTCGACAAGTCACAATTTTTTCTGTGGAAATTCCTCTGTTTAGTTGCTTATCTGTAACATTTAAGTTATATGTAAGTAAATTAGTGTAAGTTTGAATTATATGCTTTCTGTAGAATTGGTTTTCAGAATTTGTTTTAGAAATTTAGGTCAACTAAGTTAATGAATTGTACAAGGCTCACGTGTAGCACCGAGTTTTAAAATTTTTGTCTTTCTTATTATTTTTCTCCTGAGTTTCTAACATCAAAATGAATTGAGGGAGGAAATGTGTCAATCTGATACAACCTACTTTGCAAATTGTTACTCGGCGATAATATTTTGCTATGTTTTGCTTGAGGAACTGCGTCGAAGTTGGCATTCTCATGCTTTACAGTTTTGTAAGCTTCTTACAAAAATGTAAAATTAAGTGAACTATGCAACAACTGCATTCACCTGGCAGAGACATCCTAATACGAAAATTTGGAAGCCATTGAGTGCAGCAAGTTTAGGAACTTAATAGTGAGAGTTGAAAGGTTATGGTTCCTCGTAAGGCAACCAACTACCTGCTCTTAACGTCTCAGCACTCGCACAAAATATCACCTAGTGTTATGAAGCCCTGGAGAAGGACGAAGGAATGCAAAGGAGCTAGGGTTACAAAGACATTGAAGACAAAAGAGAGTCAAAGTGAATTTGAGATCGGGTGGAAGTCAGTTTGAAGTAAAACATCATGTTCCCAAAACGCACAGCAGTAGCCAAGGTCAAAGCTCACCGTTTTGTCCAAGCCACATGCACTGTTTTAGTAGTTCCAATCACACCGTTTCAAGGATCATCAAAACTCACCGTTTACTCATTATTTCCATTACTTGCAATTCTCTTACTTGTTCTAGAACATTGTATTTCCATTTTCTACTTTATTCTGTTAGAGTGAGGACAAGCGTCCATATGTTATTGCTTTGGTTAGTTACTCTTGAGTGGGTATTAGAATGAGTGCTTGCACAAGGAAAAAGCATCTGAACAACTATCATTGAGAATATTGAAGAATATCCATTACCCTTGAAGAACCCTATATCATTTTCTTTTCATTCTAGTTTCGGAAACCATTTCACAAACAGATCATCTCCATTCATTTTCCATTACATATCAATCCAAACTAGCCTACGCAACATCCATTTGCAACACAGAATTTATAGGCACCTTACAAGTGGTATCTAGAGCCTGACTTTCCTAATGGTTGAGAATATCCGCACCAAGCAACAATAGCAAGATATGCTACTTCAGCATGATCAAGCTGTTCAAGACATGAGAGAATAGATGCATCAAATAACTGATATGTTAAGAACAGTCTTAGCAAATCATGCTCAAAACCTCAACCATGACCATCATGAGTGACAAGAAGCAAATCAGGATGTAAAACTAGAAGGGGAACAACGCAGACAAGGACCCAGAGGAGTCAAACTAGATTTCCCTCATTTTCATAGGGAGGAACCAGTAGGGTGGGTTTTCAAGATGAACCACTACTTTACATTTTACCAAACACAGAAACTTTTAATGGCCTCATACTACATGGAGGGGGAGGCTCTCACTTGGTATCAAGATGCCATTGACACAGGGCAGTTTACTAACTGCTAGTAAACTGCCCTGTGTCAATGGTCAAGCTATTCAAGACATGAGAGAATAGATGCATCAAATATCTGATATGTTAAGAACAGTCTTAGCAAATCAGGCTCAAAACCTCAACCATGACCATCATGAGCTACAAGAAGCAAATCAGGATGTAGAACCAGAGGGGGAACAATGCAGACAAGGACCCAGAGGAGTCAAACTAGATTTCCCTCATTTTCATGGGGAGGAACTAGTAGGGTGGGTTTTCAAGATGAACCACTACTTTACATTTTACCAAACACTTATTGCACAAAAACTTTTAATGGCCTCATACCACATGGAGGGGAAGGCTCTCACTTGGTATCAAGATGCCATTGACATAGGGCAGTTTACTAACTGGCAGACCTTCACTGAAGCACTCCAACTACGCTTTGGTCCCACAGTGTATGACGATCCGATGGAGTCTTTCACCAGGCTGAAACTCTTCTACAGTGGCTGTGTGTAAGGCTCAGTTTGAGTTTGTCTCAAACCGACTCAAGGGTTTGTCCGACATCCATAAGTTGAGTTGCTTCCTTAGCGGCCTCAAGGATGAAATTTGTCTTCCTCTTTGGTTGCTCAATCCAGTAAACCTCAACATAGCATTTAGCCTCGCAAAAATACAAGAAGAATTTTGGGTTAGCACCAGAAGAAATGTTAAACCATGGGTAGACTGAAATACACATCAAAACACCACTGGAAATCAGTGGTGTGCCCCTAACACAATACAGCTCTAACACCAAAGTTTCCCACTCCTATGAGAAGGGTGTTACATGGATGATAAAAGGAAGCGTGGGTTATGTTTTCATTGCGAAGAGAATTGGCATCCGGGTCATGTGTGTAAATCCCCAAGAATATACTTCTTACAAACTGCTGAGCAAAATAGTGCGGACAAAGGAGAATAAGTGTTCTATGACACCACAAACACGACGCAAAAAATGCCACCAACAACACTTGATGGCCCAACAATTACACTGAATGCCTTAACAGGTACTCCTTGCCCTAAAACTATGCGATTACATGGACATATTGGTGCTGCATCTGTGCTCATTTTAGTGGATACATGAAGTACTTACAACTTCCTAGACCCATCTATTGTTAAGAAAACTAAGCTGCCAGTTAACAGTGAGCTGAAATTAAAAGTACAAGTGGTTAATGGTGAAGTGATAGAAATGATGGGATCCTGTAATGAGGTGTCTACCCGGATCTAGGGGGCTTGTTTTAAACCCTCTTATTTTCTATTACCCCTAGCTGGGTGTGATGGGGTATTAGGGATTCAGTGGCTTGAATCTCTTGGGTCCATAAATTGGAATTTTTCTGCCCTACAAATGCAGTTTCAGTGGGAGGGAAAAACAGTTATGTTTAGGGGCCTGCAATTACAAGACATTTCATTCTCTAATTGCCACAAACTGTTTCTAAGCTCTTGTTACAAAGGGAGGGGTTTAATCCTACAATTACAAGCCGAACCTGCATCTTTGGCTAATGAGGTGCTACATCCGGGAATTAAACAAGTATTATCAGTGTTTAAACATATTTTTGATGAGCCCATTGGGTTGCCACCCGTGAGGTCTCATGACTATCGCATTGTCCTCAAGGAGGGTACTAGTCCCATTTCTACGCGGCCTTATCAATACCCCTTCTACCAAAAATCAGAAATAGAGAAAATAGTGGCTGAACTACTTAAGATAGGTGTCATTAGACCAAGCTCTAGTCCCTTTTCATCACCTATTTTATTGGTCCGAAAAGCTAATGGGAGTTGGCGTTTATGTGTCGATTATCGGGCACTAAACCAGGAAATGGTTAAAGACAAGTTTCTCATTCCGATGATTGACGAACTCCTAGATGAACTACATGGGGCAGCTGTGTTCTCAAAGCTGGATCTTCGATCCAGCTGTCATCAAATAAGTGTAGTACCTGAGGATATTCCTAAAACGCCTTCCGAACTCATGAGGGGCATTATGAGTTCTTGGTAATGCCCTTTGGGCTTACCAATGCACCCTCCACATTGCAAGGGCTAATGAACACAATTTTTAGGCCGTATTTACGAAGATTTGTCTTAGTATTTTTTGACGATATCTTGGTATACAGCCGCACCATGGAACAACATAGTGCGCATCTTAAANTTTGGTAATGCCCTTTGGGCTTACCAATGCACCCTCCACATTGCAAGGGCTAATGAACACAATTTTTAGGCCGTATTTACGAAGATTTGTCTTAGTATTTTTTGACGATATCTTGGTATACAGCCGCACCATGGAACAACATAGTGCGCATCTTAAACTGGTCCTACAAACCTTATCTGCACACTGTTTGTTTGCCAAATTGTCCAAGTGTCAATTTGGGGTAGCCAATGTTGATTATTTGGGTCACATAGCTTCTGGAGTGGGTGTTAAAGCTGACCCAAATAAGGTACAATCGATGATGGAGTGACCAACTCTAGTTAATACTAAAGCCTTGAGGGGTTTCCTAGGCTTGACATGGTATTATCGGAAGTTTATACGGGGTTATGGCCTTATTGCAGCCCCACTCAGAGCTCTTTTGTGAAGAACTCCTTTCATTGGGATGATAAGGCTAATGAGGCTTTTATGGAACTTAAAACAACAGTCTCTACTCCACCAGTGTTAAGATTGCCCAACTTTTCACAAAAATTCATTATTGAGTGTGATGCAAGTGGATGTCGGGTGGGGGCCGTATTAATGCAAGAAGACCAACCTATTGCTTATTTAAGCAAGGCATTGAAGGGTAAAGCTTTGGACTTGTCTACCTATGAAAAAGAACTTCTTGCTTTGGTTACAACAGTTCACAAGTGGAGACCCTATTTATTGGGCCAGGCTTTCATTGTTAAAACCGACCAACAATCACTCAAGTATCTCTTGGAACAAAAGGTGGGCACGGTTAAGTAGCAAAAATGGACCACAAAATTAATAGGTTATGATTTTACAATTCAGTGTAAACAAGGGAGGGAAAATAAAGTGGCTAATGCCCTCTCTCGAAGGCATGAACCAGATCTGATTCTAGGGGATTTCTCGGTCTCCTCACATTCCCCAACCCTATGTGGATAGATGAACTTAAAGCTACCTATGCAGCCTCTCCCGAGTTGAATGGGATTATACAGCAACTTACTACAGGTCAG
>QEOT01002668.1:62961-78873 GCA_003123785.1 Pterocarya stenoptera
ATATATATATATATATATTCTATCTTTTTTTTCTTCTCGACTTTAAACAAGGGAAGAAAGCTTACTTTATGCTACAAGAACTTGGTCTACTTTTAATATTTGAGTAATGTTAGGGACAATTATAAGTTGTGTAAGCATTTCATTCTTTTTGAAAAAGTGTAGGGTCTACTATTAAAAAATTAATTTTTTTACATTGATTTTATATTTAATATTTTTTAAAAAAAAGTATATGGCGCTTGCACACTCTATGACTGCAAATATCATTTTTATTTATATTCTTATGCCATACTGTTTCTTAATGGTTTTATGCCATACTTACTAGCGATAGAAGTGTAGAATGTGCAAGCAAGTATAAACATCTTGTATGCATTTTAGTTCTAAGGGGTTTTGAAGTTTGATTAATGTATGGTTTTATTTAACAAATATATAATTAAAAAGAAAAAAAGAAAATTTGGAAGAATTGGGTCGGCAAAGGTCTGGGCTCCACGAGTTGGCATCTATAAGTAAAAGCTTAGTTTACTTAGGAATTGGTTTGGTGGCCTGGGCCTCATTATTGAATGGGTTTAAGAGCATGAAAGATTTTTGGTGTTGGCCGGAGATTAGGCAAAATGCCGAATAAAAGAAGAGAGTTTCTATTTGTTATTATTATTTTTTTTATCATCGCTTCTCAATATCTTTTCATAACGCGACATTAAACGATTGAATCTACAAGTAAAAGATAATGAATATTTTTCAATTATTAGATGTCAGATCGTGAGATGATGTAAGAATCATAGTAAAAATGATAGTGGATAGTAAAAGAAGAGTTTTTTCATTTTATGTACAAGTAATTTTGTATACTAATCTTTGTGCTAATCCTATTGTCTTCATATTCTAAATTTAAATTAGTACTATTTTTAATAAAATTTACTTTCTGATCAATCACATTAAATGAATACATGTATTAATGCGCATAATCGCTTACAACTAAATTTTTCCGTAAAATATTCCATATATGTTACAAAGGAAAATGCTACTATTTTCCCTACTCTATACCAGTTACTATGTCTCTTGATGTGACACCACATGACATATTAAAAAATATTAAAATGCAAACATAAAAAGATATAAATAATCTAGTATTTTAGTCTTCTTTTTTTTAGTGTTTTTGAGATCCATTTTGTTTTTTTCGAGATCCATTTTGTTTTGAACATATATTTTTTAAATTTTTTAAAGTTTATTAATAAGCCACGTGGCATTACATTGCAATGTCACATCAAGGGACAAAATGATCAGTGGTATAAATTAGGAGGCATAGTAACATTACCCTGTAAGTTACAAAATATTAATCTACATCATCTTTAAAAAAAAAAAAAAACACATCAGTTTGTAAATTATATCTTTTTGTAGATTCCCAAATATTTCATATTATCGATTTTATCTTCTTCTATTTTTATCGTACTAATTGATATAATATATTTTAAATAGTTATATAGATTAAGTGATTATATAACAAAATTACTTAAATAATCAACACAAAAAACAGCATTCTCTATATTATGCTATATATTTTTTCTCCGTTAATATATATCTATGCTGTGCTGTTTTGGTCCACCTTTTGGATAACCAGTTTGGTGAACTGCCTGCAATCAAACCTCTATCGATCACATGCAAAGTGGCCCTTCTATTAAATGGCAATATTCTATCAAACCTAATGCTACCTCTTGGATCTCAAACTTACATATCAGTATAGCTGCTAATTCAGATCAGATTAATTTAAGAAATTAATTCCGATTCTATTATCTGATCTCTGCCTCTCTCTCTCTCTCTCTGTGTACGTTCAAGTTTGAATTCGTTGTTAGAAACTTGATATAACTATGGGTTATATTTGGAAAGGTAGTCAAATATGTGAATTAATCTAACCCATAAAATTAAGTCTCTAATGTAACGACAAAAAGATGAACGATCGATTGCCTCGAATTCGGATATAATTACCAAGATAATTATAAACATTGTGGGAGCTATATATAACTACTTATTTATTGTTAGTTATTTTGAATCTTTTGAAATATCTCCAATATATATTACCACGTGTACAAAATTTCTCTTTTTAAAAGGCTCCATCCATCACACATATCACAATTGATATTTGATCCACTCACAAGTGGAAGTCTAGAATGATATGATATGACATGACACTCTTAATTATCCGCTTATTATCAGTTTCAAGGAAAACATATATCGATCCCTGCCTAATTTTCTTCTTTTCTCAATGCAAACTTTGATCTTGGGACTTGGTATAGATGTAAATTAAAGGCAATGAGATTTTGGTTAAGAAACGAAAAGATTTTTATAAATTTATATGATTTCTTATGATACATTAGATCTATTTTGTAATGAAATTAATTTTATAATCTAA
Source organism: Pterocarya stenoptera (assembly GCA_003123785.1). Classification (NCBI taxonomy): domain Eukaryota; kingdom Viridiplantae; phylum Streptophyta; class Magnoliopsida; order Fagales; family Juglandaceae; genus Pterocarya; species Pterocarya stenoptera. The sequence goes on from QEOT01002668.1 coordinate 65,360, forward strand.
CTATCACATTAAGACACGTTAATTTTTTATTTTATTTTTATGAAATCTCTTTATGGCTAAAACTTTTCTCTTTGGTGAAGGGAAAGTACGTAATAAGGTATGTTTGGGTGTTAAATTCATCTCAACCTATTTCAAACCAATAATTGATATGACTTTTACTTATTCAACTTAATTTTCATAAAAAGTTAAACATTATTTAACCTATTTCATACATTTAAATACATGCATATATTAACTAATTTCATATATTCAAACATATCTCAATAGGATCCACAAATACTACTTGTAAGGGGATTTTTCTCATTTCATAAGCCCACTGGGCCTCTGCCCAATACCTGGTCCTGGGGTCCAAGATCACTCATGAAGCAAGACGCCTACAAGAAAAAGTAATCAAGTGGTTGATGGGATAGACATGTTTGACATCGCTAGGCCATACTTCGAACATTACAACTTGTACATGGAGGAGCGGGAAATACTGAGAATGATCTTCTGACATGGGAACATCGACGAACCACCAAAGATAAAGCAAGGTCATGGAACTACGCCGCATTAATAGCACCACTACTCGAGCTACATGCCATATTAATGACGTTGTCCCAGAGCCACACTGCATTAAAAGATTCTGACATAAGAAACAATATGAAGGACACGGACTCCATAGGGACAAACACAATCTGTTCCATTCATAGACCTCTGTATAAATAGTAACTCCCAAATACGAAAAACTCTCTATAATCTCTAAACTCTTACTTATTTACAAACTTCCAAGCGAATTTACTAATTTTGGCGTCGGATACTCTCGACCCCAAGACCACCCTCTCTCAGTTGCTTTCTTCTCTATTTTCGCAAGCTCAAGTTCTGAAAATCTAAGTTACTAGAACCTGTCCCAAAAGCGTACGAAACACGATGTTAACACTAATATTCATGGATAAATTCAAATCACTTCAATATCTAAATGTAGCATAAATGAAAACACAAAGAGAAAGATCTAGGAGCATATATAATAATGGCTGTTAAGACTTCACAGCTTGGTGTCACTTTGAGACAAATATTATCCAGAGCTCCCATTTCATACGGATAACAATAATTCTGCAAAGACCAAACGTATATATGTTATAAATTCATAGCAAATTTGACAGCGCACAAAGCTAGCATACCCACGTGATATATCTCTATCGGGTAGTACTTGAGCCCACCCATTACACCAATAATCCTAGTGCGTATGCGTGCGTGTGGCCGGCCTCACGAGTAAGCTCTAGCTGTTTAGTTTTTAAGTCAATTAATTGCTGGATTGCTGTTAACCTAAACGCAAGCTAATGTCCAACAGTGCATGCACCTTCCTCTTAATTTCTTACCCTAAGGTCCGGTTTGGATAGTAATATAAGATAAAATTAATAATTTTAAATAAAAGTTAAAAATTTAATTATTTATTATATTTTATATAAAATTTTTAAAAAATTAATTATAATAATGAGATGATGAAATATTTTTACTGTGCAAACAGTACCTAATAATAATCAGATTTAGTTTGAATTCAAGATTCATCTCAACTTGTCTCATCTTATCATTATAATTTTCTTAAATTTTTATATAAAATATAATAAATAATTTAATTTTTTCAAATCTTAATACAATAATAATATTAAAAATATTTTATTTTATTATTTACAAATCATCTCAATTCATCTTCTGAATAGAGAAAGGTGACGTACGTGAACTTTTTGTTGTGTGGAGCTAATTGTTTTTCTGCAAGAGAGAGTACTGACATGCACTACCACCGAAAAGAACCCAACTTCTTTAATGTATCATCATCCACTTTCCCCCCAGCCTCTTCCATGCATGTTCTTAAAATAACCTTGGATTCGCGCACCACTGTTTCCTATCTCTGCTTGTAATCCATCTTATATAATAATAATTAATAGGATATTACCCTAAACACTTCATTTGTGAGACGCAAACGCTCTATAAATAAAGCCCCCTCCCCCACCTTAGAGCCATTCCAATCCCACCAAACATAAAGATCAAAACCACAGGTTTCTTAGACGGAGGGAGTTTTATTGTTTAATTAATTTGCAGTCATGTCGTCCATTGGAGCTAGCTGTGCTGCAGTTTACCTGATGAAGAAACGCCAAGAGGAAAAACTAAAGAGAATGGAGGAGAAGAAAGGGAGTAATATAGGAGGAGGAGAGATCAGCAGCAGCGGGAAAGAGATGATGATCATGAGGAAGGTAGGTGGTTCTACAGTACTTGGAAGGATCAGTAAAAAGGTCCATCCCGGGTATTTTACCTCTCAGAATTCTGCTGGAAAGCAGCCTGATCGTGATCAAGAGACATGTAATGAATCATGATAATCATGTATATATAGCATAAGCTTTTTTATCGATCTAGACATGTATAATATAAGCATATATGGTATCAAAATTATCTAGCTTGGCTGCTTAACATACGTGGCATATATATGTAGGGGGTTTTCATGACTTAATTTTCGAGCTCGATTGTAAAATTTGACTTGTTTGTGAGAAGATCGATGTACCTTATGTTAATGTCATGAGCTTGGATCTACATGAGTCAATAAAACAACAACAGTACTACTTGTTTGTGTTATTTAATTTGTTTTGGTTTTTTCAATATTTCATATTTCAAGTTTCCAAAATATTCTAGCTAAGCTAGTTTAATTCCATTTGATCGCCAGCTTCCACATTTATATTAATTTGGCAACTTTGGCGTATTTTTCATGGGCCGGGGAGTAACGCATGAACCCCAATATATTTATAAATATTTCCTTTATTCTGATATATATTAACACTAATCTCATCATGACTATAGCTAGGATTAAGCTGATCTTTATGCTACAAGTAGTACTGCATGACATAAAGACTCCACGAAATTGTTGCTTTTTACCGATCGATGGAGGAACAGGGAAAGGACCTTTGGCGCATAGACGGAATTAATTAATTTGGTATATATATATATATATATTTATTTATATATATATCTTACATGCAAGATGCGCATGCTCGCAATAATTCAGCAAGCTCATGCATTATTACAGCCACTTAAATATATAATTAATCATGAAAGTCTTCAGGATCGATAGTGGGAGAGACGTACGTAATTACTATCAAGAACATAAATTTTGCAACTTAATTCACTTGTAAATTAATCACCGTGGAAAATGTTATAATATTCTCTCTCTATTTATATATATAATCCATTAATTGTCTGTATATATATATGTATGAGCTGACCATAATCATGTATGTCTTATATATATTGTGAGCTAGCCGAATATAATATATATAGGAAGTTGAGATATGACACTTGTGGCAAGTATTTACTGAGAATATTCTTTATTTATTTCTCAATACAATTAATTAGTATTCTCTTTAAAAATAATTTTCTTCAAACCCTTTTAATTAATTAATTAGTAAAATTGTTTCGATTGTATAATTATTGTCAATGAAGTGTACATGCCAAATTCACTTAAATGATATCCATGACAATTTAATATTGGAAAATGCTAAGTATGTGCCCTCCTAATTTTGTTTGTTTATGTATTTTATTTTTATTTTTATTTTTTTAATGATTAAGAAAATGACTATTGAAAATATAGGAGAAGTGACCAAACCCTAGGCCTCTCTCTCTCTCTCTCTCTCATATAAAAAACCAAGAGCCCCAAATTTGATAGCCTCCTCATCCTCCTCCCTCTCCTTCCCTCCTTCGACCTCCATTCACTCACCTTGTCTATCAAGGTTTCTTTTACTTAGCTTTATTTTACTTTTTTCAAGGTAAAAAAAGATAGATTTACAATTTTCCTGCAACTTCTGAGGGACATGCATGACACAAGCAGATTCACAGGTCAAAAATTGTTCGGAGGAAAGTGGTGGTTTTACAAAAATCATTGCGTGTGGTTCTTACACGCCGCCCACATCTGTGTGTGGTCCTCACGCACCACTCATTTCGGCAGCTTTTCTTGACACACACGTCAGATCACCAAACTCGCCACCATTAGACCTTTTAGATCTGACTTTTGTGTCTGAAAATAGATAAGTGTATTGACTTCATAGGTTGTCATAGATTCCGAAGTCTACCAGAATTAGTCTAAACTGTAATCCGTCATTTTTCGCATCTATCTTATTGCTTTCCTTTTTGGTTTCCTTATTATTAATTTAAAAAAAAAAGAGTTTGTTTCTCAGACATTTGTCTGTAGAGGTTGAGTCATATTTTTTTATGAATGATGAGGTTGAGTCTCTATTTAGGCAGAAAGTGTTGTCTCTTGGACATTTTTTTGTAGAGAGTAACAACAATAGTGAAGACCAGACCAGTCATAAAAGGAAATAATATACTAGTATAGCTTCAAATGTGTTATTTTGGATTATGATGTCATGTTTGATATTGAGATATTTCAGAATGTATCCAGTCATAGATATAAGTTTTGCTGATGAATTAATAGTGACATTTTCTCTTAAAAAAATACTATTAGTGAACATGCAAACATTTTTTTTTAAATATTTAATATATTTAAATAATATTTAAAAGAAAATAATGTAGAAATGCCGGGCCACGCCTTATTATAAGCATTGTCCTTTAATATTCTACTATTAAAAACATTAACGATCCATATCAACAATCAAATTCTTTCATAGTGGCAGATTTACAGAAATCATCATGTGTGGTCCTTACGTGCTGCTTACAACTGTGCGTGGTGCTAACATGCCATTCAATTTTGGCAGCTCTTCTAGCCACACGCGCTAGATCACCGGAATTGCCACTTCCAGATTTTTTAAATCTGACTTGTGTGGCTGAAAAGAGATAAACTTGTTGCCTTCACGCGCCATAAAAGTCTATCGAAGTTAGTCTAAACTGTAATCTATCATTTTTCGTTCTTGTTTTCTTTATTGTATAGGAAAAATAAAATTAAAAAGTTCGTCTCTTAGAAGGTTGTGTCTGTAGAGGTTGGGTCCTCTCTTTTTATTAAAGCTAGGTGAGGTTGAGTCTTTATTTAGGCATAATATTATCTCTTGGATGTTTGTCTGTAGAGAATATCGACAGCAGTGAAGTCCAGATTAATCCAATCTTATACTGGTGAAGCTCCAAATGGTTGATATGAGAATATTCTTGCATGTATCTGATCACGAATGCAAGTTTCCCTTAATGAATAAGTGAATGATGATATTTTCCATTAAAAATAAAAAAGCAATCAAATCCTTTCGTACACGTTCGATATTCGAGCATATATGCGACCATTTCCATTACTCCTTGTCCAAACACAGTACTGACAATACTCACCATATTTTAATATTTTATTATAAGTGGGACTCTTGAAAAGGTAAGAGATCTTGGACTAATATATATCTCCTTGCTTGTACTCCCCATGTTCTGTACATGTTGCGGGCTCCAACCTTTCAAACTTCGTATCAAATTAAACCCACATTTGTCGACCCACTTAATTAAGAGCATTAATATATAAGAAAAAACATATTTTATTCTTAAAATCCATATCAGTTGGGAACTTATTTTTTTGCGAACTTATCGATCGGAGAAAAGTGATGGTTTTGCAAAAATCACCGTGTCTGATTCTCATGCGCTGCCCACATTTGCGTGTAGTCCTCACCCACTTTCTTGACACACGTGCCAGATCACCAGGCTCGTCACCATCAGACCTTGTAGCTGAAAAGAGACAAGTGTATTGCATTCACATGTCGTCACAAATTTTGAAGTCTACCGGAATTAGTTTAAACTGTAATCTGTCATTTTTCGCATCTATCGTATTGGCTTTCTTTTTAGTTTCTTTATTATTAATTAAAATAAAAAAAAAAAGAGTTTGTCTCTCATACGTTTGTCTGTAGAAGTTGAGTCATCTCTTTCTATGAAGGGTAAGGTTGAGTCTCTATTTAGGCAGATAATATTGTCTTTTGAACGTTTATTTGTAGAGAGTAATAGCAATAGTGAAGACTAGACCAGTCACTAAAGGAAATAGTATATTGGTGGAACTTCAAATGCATTATTTTGGTTTATGATGTCATGTTTAATATGTGGACATTCCAGAATGTATCCGGTCATAAATATAAATTTTTCTGATGAATTAATAATGACAGTTTCTCTTTAAAAAAATACTATTAGTGAACATGTGAACATTTTTTTAAATATTTAAATATATTTAAATAATATTTAAAAGAAAATAATATATAAATGCAGGGCGACACCTTATTATAAGCACTGTCCTTTAATATTCTACAATTAAAAACAACGGTCCCTATCAACAATCAAATTCTTTCTTAGGGGTGGTTTTACAGAAATTATGACGAATGGTTCTTACGTGTTGCTCACAACTGCACGTGGTCCTCACGTGTCATTTTTTCGGTAGCTCTTCTAGCCACACGCGTTCGATCACCGGAATCACCACTTTTAGATTTTCTAGATCTGACTTATGAGGCTAAAAAGAGACAAGCTTGTTGCCTTCACGCGCCATTAAAGTTTACTAAAGATGGTCTAAACTGTAATTCATTATTTTTCGTTCTTGTTTTGATCCTTATTGTATAGTAAAAATAAAAAAAGGAGTTCGTCTCTTGGACGGTTGTGTCTGTAGAGGTTGAGTCCTCTCTTTTTATGAAATGTGAGGTTGAGTCTCTGTTTAGGTATAATGTTGTCTCTTAGACGTTTTTCTGTAGAGAGTATTAACAGCAGTAAAGTCCAAACTAGTCCAATAGTGTACTGATGGAACTTCAAATGGTTGATATGAGAATATTCTCGTATGTATCCGGTTATGAATGTAAGTTTTTCTTGATAAATGAATGAATGATGATATTTTTCATTAAAAATAAAAGAGAAATACTTTTTGCAAGTGCCTGGGGTAAGCGGCGTGCAAACGGCTGCTGAGTTGTCCAAAAATAAAACGCTCCGTTTTGATTTTTACCAACTTTTCGTTCCCGCTACAAGACCCTCCCTCTCCTCCATCTCAAATCTCGCTGCATCCTTCCCTCTCTCTTCTCAGACCCACGCTGCAAGATGGCAAGACCCTTCCCTTTCCTCCATCCCAAATCACGCGACCTTCCCTCTCTCTCTGGTAATAACGTTTGGACGAGACCTCGGCAACTCGCTCTGCAAGACCTTCCCTCTCTCTCTCTGCAAAAAAGGTCTAGCCGTTTGGACGAAAGAGTGAGCGGATGAACTGTGGTGGGGGCAAGGCTTGGAGGGGGCTGGGCTGGATGAACCGTGGTGGCGCGGCTGAAGTTGGCTGAGGGCGTGCGGCTGGGCACTGGTTGAGAGAGAAAGAGAGGGTGATGAGCGAGAGAGTGAGGGAGAAAAGAAGTAAGTCGAGAGAGGGAGGGAGTAACCGTGAAAGGGACTCACCGAGAGGAGTAGCGACGGGCTGGGGTGGCTTGGGGTGTTCGGCGATGATCTTTGTGCAGGTGGTAGTGGCGTGGAGGAGCTGGCTGTTTGCAGAGGAGTCGTGCCAAACGGAAGAGCGGGGCTCTGCTTTCGGGGTCAAAACAGAGATGTTTGTGTGCTGTGGTTCTTCGTGGGGTGGAGTGGAGGTGCAGTGGCGCGGGTCATGCACGGCGGTGGTTGGCTACGGGCGTCGAGTGCTATGGGGGTGGCAGTGGTTGGCTATGGAGAAAGCGGTGCTATGGAGAATGGCAGTTGAGGTTCGGCTGTACGTGGGCAGTGCAGGGAAGAGAAGACAAGCATCACAGAGTTAATTGTCTTTTTTTCTTATATTTTATCTGATGTGGCCTGGGCGACTGTGCACCATTTGCATCAACCGACTGTACGTAGCAGGATTGAAAATAAAAAGCAATCAAATCCTTTGGTACACGTACGATATTCGAGCATATATGCGATCATTTCCATCAGTACTCCTTGTCCAAACACAGTACTAACAATACTCACCATATTTTAATATTTAGTTATAAGTGGGACTCTTTTTAAAAGGTAAGAGATCTTGGATTAATATATATCTCCTTGCTTGTACTACTCCCCATGTTCTGTACATGTTGCGGGCTCCAACCTTAATTTCAAACTTCGTATCAAATTAAACCCACATTTGTTGATCCACTTAATTAAGAGCATTAATAAATAAGAAAAAAAACATATTTTATTCTTAAAATCCGTATCATTTGGGAGCTTTCTTTCTTTCTTTTTGTTTATTTATTTATTTATTTTTATCATTTGTTGAACATAATGAACGTAAATTATTCGTTTTTATATTTACTAAGTAGCATAAAAATGGTGACCTAAATATTTGATCCAAGGTTTTTGCAATTGATCAGCAATTTTAATCATGAGTTTACTTTGATAGTGTCGTCTAGAGAAATGCTTTGTACAAGTTTTAATATATAAAGTTGACTGATCGACTAAAGATCTGGATACAGATCATCAGCAGCTTCTCGATGATTAATTAATTAATTAATGAAGCGATTAATCTTTATCATTCTTGCTTGAAACGATCGTTGATCATGTTGATGATGGTGATCATGAGGATAGTCATCATGCATGAATAAGTACTTGCCCATTCCATGCATGCATATAATATACCATGCATGCATGATCTGGGATTTGTTTATTTGATCATGTTAACCAAAGAAAGTAGTTGTGTATAGTGGGCCGACTACGTTGTGGATGATCAGAAGTCTTAAATACTAAAAAAATATTAAGCTCTAACATGAGATAGATGGAGTGAATTTAAGGACATTCTTGTTGGTGAGATAAAAGGATGATATAATACCACTTGTTCTCTTTATAAGGACCAATGCATGTAGAATATTGTTGATGAAGGAGCTGCAGGCCACACAAAAAATAGAGGCCACAAATGGTGCCAGGGATTTCGGTCACCCTTTTAATAATTCGCATTAAAAAAAAAATTAAGTCGAGTTGGCACACACGATCGATTTGCCTATTAATTGCATAAAACATTGCCTATTAAGGAACCAGCTTCATCTTCCTCAGCATCACTCAGGATTAATAAGCGTAAATTAAGCAGGAGATTACCTAACAAAACTAATTTATTATTATTATTATTCTTATTATTATATAGATACATTGGGGGAGGGGTCAAACCCATATATAATCTCCATTTTGGAGATGTGAGTCTAGGGCTGTTGGCTAATTCATTATATTGATTGTGAAAAAGAGTGTGATATTCATAAATAATTAGGATGGATTATAGTAATAGACTTCCTGCTTCCAAGTTAAAGGCTCGTCTTGTTTGTTTTCGTGACTAAAATCTAAAATTTTAAAAATTTTGAAAACCTCCAATCTCATCATTACAACTTTCTTAAATCCTCATACAAAATAAATAAACAATTCAACTTTTTCAAATCTCAAAATAAATATAATATTAAAAAATATATTCTAATAATACTTTATTCAACTTTTTAACTTTAATCTCAACTCATCTCATCTCATCTCTGAAAACAAACGAGGCCTTAAGAAAATTACAGTTACATGTTTATACATTAATCCATATATATGCATTTAGTTGATTTAAATAAGGAGAATGATCTGTCCCGCGCTTTTTTTTTATTTTTTAAAAAGTAGTAAAATCTGAGACTCATGTACATAAATAAATCTACTTTTTAATGGTACTAAATTTGATTTTTTTTTTTTTTTTATAAGAAGAGTACGTACAGCGTGCACGCTCTAAAATTAAATTTAACATTACTAATTTTTAAATAATTGGAAAAAAAATACAACAACTAAAAAAAGATGATGGTGGACTTATTTAACTTATTTTTGCTTGGGTGGGTATTGAATTTGTAACATTTCTTTATAGTTTTTCATATTTTTAATTCGGTACAAGTTCAATCTTGATCATAGATAATTTTATTCTCGTGTTTTATTGTGATAGGAGATTGAGTCGAAAATATAAATATAGTAAGAATGATTATTTTTGTGTATTTTCTTCTTGGTCCTTTGATCATAAGTACTCCCCATGCATTCACGATTCCATGCAGGGTTAGGATTCATCACAATCCAAACAAGTAATTTTGTGAAATTAAATTCTGCTTGATGCCGACGGAATCTATGATCATGATTTTCGTATAAATATTGATTGGGCCTGAAGGTAGTTGCATCTTGGGCCACAACTACTTCCACAGAAAATACCCACAAAAATAATTGTACGGAATTATTATTATTATTATTTTACTTAATAATTAAGAAAATATTTTTTAATAGATTTGTGATTTTTTAAAATATTTAATGATTTAAAAAATATTTAAAAAAATAAAACAAAAAGAAAAACTTTTTACACAATCGTTATAAATTTTCAATACATTTTTTTTCTGTAATTAGCTTTTTTTAATTTAGAGGAGATGCCCGAAGGTTTAATTGAAGAGAAATATTAGTATGTTGCCTAAGTTTATTCTCACATTTTGATTGTTTATGTATTTAATTTTCTTATTTATTTAATGATTAAAAAATTAACTTTTAATATATTAGTATATATTTTTTATTTTTTAAAAATATTTAAATATGTTAAAAAAATATAAAAATATAAAAAATAAAAAAATAAAAAGATAAATTTATACTATGCAAGCGATCATTGTTAGGCGCACTACTCTTAATTGAAACCACCAATCATGTGGCGGTGGTACACAATCAGCTGACCATGTGGCGTGCTTTTTGTGAGTTCTGCTTACTGTTTCAATCATGTGAATATCTCCATCTACTCGAGTTAATAAAAAGAAAAACTCTATTAAGATGCCCTCTTTGTTCAAGAAATCGTCATTAAAATTTGCTCCCAAAATTATATATATGCTATTATAAAAAAGTAATTTCTTGCCCACAAACCATTTTTTTTTCCATTTCTCTTCTATTAGTAAAAAAAAAAAAAATAGAAATGTTATCTTTCATCTATGTTGGTATTTAACCTTTATTATAATGAAGGCACAATTATAAGTCATTCATCAATCATTAGATTAGTCCTTAATTTTTAAAATAATATAATTTGGTACCGACAAAAATCGCACAAGATTACATAAGGAAAATGTTTGTACGTCCACTCTTTTTGACCGTTGGTCAATTTTTTTTTTTTTTTTACTTTGTGATTAAGAAAGTGATTTTAAATATATTGGTGCATTTTTTTATTTTTTTAAAAATTTTTAAATATATAAAAAAATGTGAAAAAAAATACACTGAGTGGTAAGCCCAGTGGTAAGGGTGGGGTGGCAGAATAGTCCCACCATTATAGAATGAGATAAAGATTGTATCCCTTGCACCACGGAGGTGACGGCTTGGTTTGGATAGTGAAAGTGTTTGAGAATATTTGTAAATAGTAGTAAAAAGTAAGTAAAAAATAATAATAGAATATTGAATAGTAGTAAAGAGTATATGAAAAGTAATGAATAGTAATAAAAGTAGGTAAAAAATAATAATAAAATAAAAAATAATAATGAGAGTATTTTGACACCCAAACCAGGATCTCGACCAAGCATTCTAAGGCCTACGGTAGCGATTTTCGGTGTTGAAACCGTACACATACTTGCATTCATAATAATAAATAATTAAAAAACATATAAATATATAAAAAAATTGAGATATATAAATTTACGTAATTCAATATAAAATCTACGTCTATAAATTATTTGAAAAAGTAAATATATTATAATAAGAATATTTTATTGTCTCTCTTTTTTCGTACAATAGAGATTGAAGATGCTTTTAACTTAGAGAAAGATAATATCTCTCTTGAGCTTCTTGTAGCAGAATTGTTAGGGACAACCACCCTGCGTCTCCACTGCGAAACCTGCTGACGTGGCAGGTTATAAGTCAGCAGATAAAATTAAAAAAAAATAATTGGAAGAAGGAAAAGCGGCGAGAATGTATGTCAGAAATGCGGACGCATTTTCGATCTTCTTCTTTCTCTGATCTGTAATAGACCACCAAGTTGTTACACATACACTCCCTCTTTCAAATTCGTCATTCCATATCTCCCAACACACATTTCATTTAACTAATAAATAAGTTTGAACTGGATTTGAGTAAGTAAACGGCACCAAAAACATAAACAAAAAAATACGTCTTCTTCCTTTATTTTTTTCAACTCCCCGCTCTTCATTTCCACCTATTTCGCCATTGCTACTGATTTCCAAAGCTCTCGCATCCTGTTTTCCTGTAGAGCTTGGGTCCTGAGCTACTACTCCAAAAAGGTAACGTTTTTCTCCCGGTTTGTTTTTTGGTGCAAAAACAGGGGCCTTTTTGGACTCTGCTCGAAAGTGATGGAAAAATACATGCATTCCTCAGTCAAACTTCCCGACTGTCGAAAGCACTTTACCCCCTTGGAAGCGATAACCTCCATTGAAGGGCAAAAGCACCCAGTCAAACATGCTTGCCTAGTTGCCTTGGAAGCGATGACCTCCGTTGAAGGGCAAACGCACTTTACCCCACTTGGCTTTTTTCAGAAAGAGAAGAAAGACTAAAATAATTCTTGATTTGGGTAGGGCCGAAGGGGAGGAAATGACTTGGTTGCGTTTTCATTTATTTTCCTGACACGGTTGTATCAATGGTGGACTGGGCCTAGTGCATCTTGAGCACGATATATTTACACCCAACACAATTAATAATTAGTGTGCAATTATCAATATTACGTGATAAAAATGTGAATGTAATGTCAAATCTTAAGATTAACAAGAATGATTTATTTTACAACTTTTATACAAATATTGAGTACTACTACACAACCGACACTGTTCACCACAACCTCTGCACTCCAGCAGCCTACGTGGCTTTTTATTTTTTTTAGCCAAAACTTAAACGTCCGTTTTATACTGGTTTAGTAACATTCAATTTCAATTTTAGACACTCCGCAATGCTTCTTCCCCCGCGTTCTCTCCCCCACTACCTTAGCTCGTTCTCCTTTTGTTGGCCTCACCCTCCGCTCGCACCGTGTGGCTCCATCACTTCGGCACTGTGTGGGTATGCTGTCAAGGCTAACAAAATTTCGAAGTTTCTCCGGCTTCACCATTTTCGCATGGCTTCAGTCCTCCACTGCATTCTTGTTGCCAACATCCACCGTCGTCTTTTGTTGTCTGGCTCCATCGATAAGGATAAGAAATGAAAGAAAATGATTTTTATTTTTGTGTTTTCGTTTCATCTCTTCATTTCTAGCATTACTCATATTGTGTGTTGAATGGATCTTAGATTTTTTATTTGTTCGATTTGTATTTTATGGGGTTTTTGGGTTGTTGATGTTGTATACTCAAATAATAATTGGGATTTTTTTTCCCCTATTTTATCAAGTGGATGGCAGATCCATGTTTCTTGATCATTCACGGTATCATTACCATTTCACTGGTTTCACAATTTCAATTAAGCATTATAATCGTACTTCCTGTAGCACACAGACTAGTTTCTAAATAGCTTATATAACATGTTTTGAGAAATTGAAGTGTTCCTTGAAGGTACGCTATAGCTTCTGGAATAAACAAGTTTTTCCCAAGCCATGGTGCTAAGATACAGTGCGAATTCTTTTCTTCCTTTTCTGAATCATATTATCATTTTTTTTATAATAT
>QEOT01002670.1:0-30748 GCA_003123785.1 Pterocarya stenoptera
ATTGCTTTCTGGCTGAGTCTTGCTCCCACTTGCCCTCACCGCTTGATCTTCTTGTGATGAATCCTATGATTTGTTCTTACGTCGCTTCTCGCTCTTTTCTAGCTGCTATCTGCATGTTTTGTTTTGGCTTGGCCGGAATCCTAAGATGTCAATTGTTCCTCTTTCTCCAGGCTTGCATGATCACAAGGAAGTCTTGAAGTATCACCATGGCGTCAACCTATAAGAATTTCTACTTGGTTTCATGATCGAGTTGTTGGAATGCATGCTATCTTCTCTTCTTTTCAATGGGATTGAAAGCCTTCAATCTCACAATTAAACGACACCAAACCGTTTATCTAATTTCTAGATGAACTAGTAGATCCTATCTTCCTCATGAATTAAGAGTTGATTAGCCTTCATGTGATCAATCATCAGTATAATAGATTGAGGAAACTCCAACTGTTATATTACAAAAAAAGATGCAAGAAAGGTTCAAGGAATTAAGAGTTGATTAGCATCACCTGACAATTGCTCTGTGTTTTCAATATTTTGGGTTACTAATAATGTTTTTTTTTTTTTTTTTCAAAATTTATTATCTTTTTGTTGGGAGAAGTAGAAGTTCAGATTCATTACTACCCGATATTAATTACCACCATCCTCATGACCCTTCGGTAAATTCCCCTCACTGCTCTCCAATTACCACCGGTGTCTGAGGCTGAGAGTGGGACCAATTCCTCGTATAAAATGAAGACCGAGGTTTAATACTAGCCGTCTAAAGTATACCAGTGCTGGACAAAGTACAGCAAAAAGACAGAAATATGAGGGAAGTAGTCATGTAGGTGTAGTTCTTGATGAATGAGATATTTTTCAACCGTTGGGACCAAAAGCAAAGAAAGATCTTTTTCCACCTTTTATTGGGTGCCACGTATCAGAAAAGCACGTTAGCATCGGCCTGTCTTTTATATTCCGATCAAGTTAATGTTAGCTACAAATTTTAAATAGATCAATCTTATATAAATTTTTTTTTGTAAAAAAATAGATTTTACTAATAAACAGTAATTTTTTTATATGTGATCTATTTTTTTATAAGAACTTATAAGAAGCTTATCTATTTAGAACTCGTACAGCTGATTGGGTCCCATGCAAGGAATGGGTGGAAGGTGACAAATTGCATGGGAATGGCGGTGGAGAAAGGAAGACTAGTGGCTGTTAGCCCCATAACCATTTATACAAAAAACAGAGAAAAAAAAAAAAGAAGAAAAGCAGAGGAATGCAGCAGAAGCAGAAGAGCCATTTTCTGGATGGAGAGAGAGAGAGAGAGAGTGATGAATATAAGCCCCAGCGCCAGAGTGGTGGGGGGACTGGACTGGCTTTTAGCTTTAAAGTCATCCAATCCCTCCACATTGGCCATTGGAGATCACAAAAATCTGATAACGTAAGCTTAGCTATTCTGACACTCTCTGACTTCCTTCCCTTTGATTCACCTCCCTCATTCTCCAATATCCTTTAGCCACCTCATCAGGGCTTCTTAAATTTTTGAAGCCAACTCACGACGCTATTGAAGATCATATTCTAAGAAAAAAAAAAAAAAAAAAGTTCAGCACGAGTACTTGGCTTAATTAATAGGACAACATGAGTGTCTTTAGTGCACCTGATTATACAAAGAGTTGTTGTAAATGCTTGCTTTATCCGCCTAATTCCACGACATAAATCTGGGAAATGAAACCATAAGAAGAAGCACTGCAAAAGGAAATAAAAGTGCACCCAAAGTGAATGAAACCACCACTGTCTCAGAGAGAGAGAAAGAGAGAGAGAGAGAGTCCATTTCCCAATCCTTACATCTGTTGCCACCAATCACTCTCGTCTCTCGTCACCTTAGCCTGCAGAAGCATCTTGTAGGGTACCTTTCCCCCCCACTCTCACTCTCTTATCTCTTCTGTTCCCAAGCCCATACACCTCTCTCTGTCAAGTGCTGATCTATTTAATAATTCGACCTAAACACTCTTCACTCTTCACATTTCCCAACTCTTTTAGAACTTGGCTTCTGAACTCTCTTTTCTACTCTTTTTTTATCAGATCAAACGCCAAAAACTCGAAAGTCAGTACGTTTTCTTCCTTCTGTTTCTCTTTCCTGCTCTCTCCCTCTGCCACTCTGCTCAAGCATTTCATACATTTTTGAACTTTTTTTCATTAAGTTTTTCACAGTTAAGAAATACATATATTTCTAAAATCCAATTTGGTTGTCTTATTTGGGTTTGGCTGGTTTATACACGGATTTTTCTTTTGAGCATTTGTTCACTAATGTATCTCTTTCTAGGTTGTGACAGACATGGAAGATGAAGCAACCCATGTTGGAGGAACTCATGCAGAAGGCACAACATCAAGAGTATTCCCTTGTTTATTTTGTTCAAGAAAGTTCTTCAGTTCTCAAGCTTTGGGAGGGCATCAAAATGCCCACAAGAAGGAGAGAACGGCTGCAAGAAAGTCCAAAAGGGCTGCTCAAGAATATGCTCACGGAAACTTTCCACCATCTTTGCAACCTCCTATGATATTTGCTCCAACTCATCCCCTAGGAATTTTACATCCTTCCATGTGTATAACTGCACACGCTGCCAATCTTCGCTGTTTTCCTAGTCACCAACCCTCGGATCGTTTTGGATCCAACGGTGCTCCCAGGTTTGAGAATATAGTATACTATGGTGGGAGTTGTCCAAGCAATCAATATGGCTTTGAAAATCAAGAGGATGAACAAAGTTTCTTGAATTGGAGATCAAGAAGCACACGCTACGACAATGGAGGAGGCTCATCCCAACATTATCTACCAGCAGGGATGATGATTAATGATTACAGTCCTGGGAATAAGGACATGAAAGATCAAAAGCTTGACCTTTCTCTCCATTTATAGAAAGAACTTTGATTTTTGAATGGATTAGCATCTTTTTTGCATTGTTGGATTACATCATTTTCTTACTAATAATTAGCATCTCCAGTCTCCATTTTTGGAATGAATTAAATTGTACTATCATGACATCATTGAGTCTAGAAGCATCAGATCAGCTTTCAACATATGCTAGCTGCATTAAGATCATCCCTTCATTAATTGATCAAAATACCTATCTTCTAAGAAAAATTATTCTCATCAGTCACCATTCATCACCTCACATCCCACGCCATATAAAAAAGCTTTAATTATTGGGTGTGAGAATGAATATTGGCTGATGCGTAGCATTTCTCATCCTCCAATTATCTCATGTGTTACACTTGTTTTTGGTATTTACTATCCTCAAATGATCAAAATACCTATCCTCAAATGATCCATGCATTTTGAAACAAAAACTTGTTTTTGGTATTTACTATCCTCAAATGATCAAAATACCTATCCTCAAATGATCCATGCATTTTGAAACAAAAACTTGTTTTTGGTATTTACTAATGATTGATACGAATAATTAGAAGTATACATATATTTTGTACTTATTCACATTAGTTGGTTGCAAAGGAATTGTAGATCTATAATTATTTTCCTTAAAACTACTTTATTATTCTAAAGATTGTTATCTGTGAGAGAACTCTCATGTGTGCATGCCATCTAACTTCATATGAGAGTCCAACAAAATGGGTTTTTTTTTTTTTTTTTTAGTTAGAAATGATTTGCAGCACAGTTTTATGCACTTCCTTTGAAGAAAGTAATGGAAATCCAACTCCAACATATAAAACTAGTTTTTTTTAAAAATTTTTTTTTTTATAATGAACTCCATTTTTTTCAAAGGAGAGAGAGATTTTGGTTATGCCTGGAACAATCCTTTCGGGCCAAGTTGACCCAATTAATCGCTCAGGCTTGAGAGTTAGAAGACAATTATTTCGGCCCAAAGCCACAAATCTAGAAAAAAAATGTTGGGCTTAAAGGTGACATCTGTAATTCACAGAAAATGCTTCTCAAGGTACACGGCCACTCTTACCCTTGGAAACTTGTAACTTAAAAGGTGATCGGGTTGTCGCCCCTTGACTACTTTTACAAGTTTTTTGGGGAGACCAGTCTCGCATAAGAAGATTTTATTTTTTCAGGAAAAAATAATTATTATATTGAAATAAAATACACTACAGACAATGTGAGTGACAAATACACAAAATAAATAAATAAATAAATAGATCAAAAGAAATATTCTTAACTATAAAGGAAATACCAAATGTTGGTCATATTCTAAAATTATTTTTATTATGTACTTTTATATAATTTCTTTATAGTTACAGCACTCCCTTCTTTAACAAAACATAAGGATTGATTTATATTTAGTGCTATCGATAAGATCCTTTTGAGACAAAGATAGTAGAAAACTAATAAACCCATGTTGTCGACGGAAAGAGCAAAGAGTTCCTTAAATAAGAGAATGCGATGGGCAACATTATTGCAGAGGAGCTTGGCTGCGCGTGGGCCACACGCCAATCAAAAAGTTGATTTGGGTGGATGGAATGAAGGACCGCAATGTCAGGAACCTCATAGGGGTGACGCGTGGGCATTGTTGATGGTTGAATGAATCAAATTTAGGGGATGTTTTGGATATAATTTTTATATTCTATCTCATCTCATTTTATTTTTTTTAATTTATAAATATCATTTAATTATAAATACTTTTAAATTAATTATTACAATATTTTTAAACTATCATTATAACTTTTTTAAATTTAAAAAAAAATCAATTTTTCAAATCTAAAAAATATATATTCTAATAATATTAAATTTATAATATTTTTTATTTAAAATTTTCTCTCTTCTTTTTCAAAACTCAATAAATATTTAATTCAAAATATCTCAATCCTATTAAAAAATCATCTTATTATTAATCACAAAATTTTTATCTTATCTCATTATTCAAGCATCTCAATTCCAAAATTCTGAAAAGAAAAAGAAAATGAAAATGACCCAAGAATCGAGAAAAGAAAAATTATAAGCAGGTGAGAAGTGAGAATGGGTGAATAGAGTGAAAGGAGAGGGGAAGGGATATAGAAGTGTTTTACAGCTTCTCCCTCTAAGGGTAGGTTTGGGGGATGAGATGAGAATTTTATGTTTTGTTTTAGAATTTAAAATATTATTTTTTAGTTTTAAAATTTGAAAAAATTGAATTGGGATTTGAAAAAAGTGTATTGGAATTTGAAAAAGTTGAATTGTTTATTATATTTTGTATGAGAATTTAAAAAATGTGTAATGATGAGTTGAGATGAGATGAGAATTTTTGAAAATTCTTGACTTCCAAACCTGCCTTAAATGCCTCAAAGCAAAAAGTCTAGTACGAGAACTTTTTTTTTTTGGTTCTTTTTTGGTGCACAGAGGCGGGGAGTTCCTTCCTTTTGAAGGGTGCAAGGGAATGAATCTTTAAGATATCCGTATCGAAATAATTACATTTTTTAAGGAACAAGATCAAACCTATGGATTAAAGTTCTAGAGAAAAAAATTTAAATAAAAATATTAAAAAGATTTAGGAACAAGCTAAGTTAGAATACATTTCAGTTGAGTTTCTTTCAAATAAACATAATATGATCCGTATTAAGGTAATTAACGAGTAATGCTATATACAATTATGAAGTACACAAGCGTCGTACAATCATTTTGAAAACGAACGGGATTATTATTAAAAAATTAATTTTTTTTTTTTATTTAGATCTCATATTTACTCACCTTTTTTCAAAATAATTACACTGTACTTAAGTACTCCACGACTAGAAATATCATTTCAATCACTTGCCGGCTTTTTGTTAGTTTCAAAATTGGTTTCAAAATCATCATCATCGGTCATGCATGGATTTCCTCAATCTCTAAAAACGTTCATGAGAAGGGAAGAGTGGGTCAATAGGATGATGCTTAATTGCTTGCCCTCGTTACTTTTATGCATGGGCCGGAGTCATAGACATTTGGACCGAGCCTTTCATTATGTCTCAGGCTCAATCAGTTGGGCTTGGTGGGTGGGACAGAGGATATCCATGAGTCGAGTTTTGTTTTGATTTTACATTATATCCTTAACACCATATTTGCTTGATGATAAACACTTTCAAATTAAAGAGCAATAAACACACACACATATATGTAATGTTGCCAAAAGAATAACGTATTTGGCAAATAAAGAAATGCAAAAATCCACCTATAAACAACTCCAACTAACATGTCTACGTACGTACGTCTTGGTAGACTCACCTTACAAAACGATATATCAAATATGTCGCCGCCCAAATTTTTCGGAGAAAAGCCTGTAATCTTGTTTATATATATATATATAGAGAGAGAGAGAGAGAGAGAGAGAGAGAGAGAGAGAGAGAGAGACAGAGAGACAGAGAGAGACTCACATATATGTATATATTTATAGATAATATACCCCTATAATAATTATATATCATGTATGCTGATGGTCATCATCTCATTCGAAACTCTCGTTTTTCTCCGGTTTCGTGATTTTAGGTTCTCGTAAAATAATCCTCTACACATATATTATATGTTTAAATGAAAAAAGCATTAATCATGGGGGACTGGTACAGAGTCTGGATATAGAATTGGCTCATATTTTGGACATAGTATCTATCGATGATTGATTAATGGAATCTATCAGCTTCCTAGCTATGATCTTAGAAGACGAATATATATCAAAGTTGAAAGACCCTCAAAGCAGAATTAGCAAGCTTTAGCCATTATAAAGATTATATGTGCACTTCCCCCCCATGTGAAGTTTTATTAAAAAGAACAATCAGTAGAGATGCCAAGTGCAGTGAGACAAGCATGAGATCGATTCCTTTCCCACATGCCATACCCACCAGCCAGAAGATAGCCTACGTGCCGAGAAACATGCTCGCAGCTAGCTCTTCATATGCATGCATATAATTGATACCCCATATATATATATATATATATATATATATACACACACACACACACATACATAAACACTAACTACCAAAATAACAGAGAATGGGAACTGAGAAAAGAAGCATAAAGATTCATAATGCATAGCACGTTACCAATTAGTAGCTAGGAAATTAGGTGACAACGTCGACTTGTAATTATAATTAGCATTATATATACATACATGAGAGAGAGAGAGAGAGAGAGAGAGAGAGAGAGAGAGAGTCATATATAATTGTGGGTTGCATGGATGATTGGCATGCATGATTGTGGGATCATGTCATGAATGAGGGGAGACGTACGTACACAAAAGAGGGCACGAGGCATATCCATGATCGATCCATGCATGCTATCTATCTATATAAATTATTAGTTCATGATAGAAAACCCGGTTAATGTTGCAGTAGTAGTAGTAGTGGCCTGACGTTTTCATGGTACAGTCCAAACAGAAAATGTCGACAATGGCGTTCTGCCTGTTTAATTTTCCTTTAAATTAAGTCAACGTACGTGTCTTTACATAAATTAATTAGAGCGACCGAAATGGTTTTTCTTCAATCAATAGATCATGATGTGGATTCGAGCTACTGGCCTGCCACCAACAAGCTGATCATATTCATATATATAAATATATATATATATATATATATATATATATAATAGCTAATACAACACCAATTAATAGAGGAGGCCGGAAAAATAGAAGGAATATTGAAAATTAAGCACTAATTCATGGGCTACGACCAGGAATTAGGCCGAGTACTGGAATATATTATATGTACGTACTTAATGATCATTGGTCATTCTAATTAATAAAAATAAATTCCTTAAATATTTTAAGCTATTAGAGGTCGCGAACATTAATCATTCATGTATGGCAATTATTGTATGCCATTTTTCAATTATTGTTATATTATATTATAGTTATTATCATTAATTAATTTTCGTTGTTTTCCAAGTGCATGCATATATGTGACAACGTGCGTAGTACTACTTATCACAATAACATAAGTGGTTTCTAAACTGTGATTTCGTCCCCAAAAAATTTCTTTGCATGAAAAAAAATCGTCCCAAGGTCATTCCAATAATAGTGTCCCAAAAGATATTTTAGAATGAAAATATCAATTTTATCTCAAAAAACATTTTTTGGGACGAACTGGCCGAGCAAAACCGTTCGATCGCGTTCGAACGGAACATTTCTTTTAGACGATTGAATTTCATCCCAGAATCACATTCGAATAGTACAAACTTGTTGTTTGAACCTTAAATATGTTTGAACGCGTTCTTCATAAGTGATCGGTCGATACCAGTCAGCTCGATCAAATAGGCATCAGGAAACGTTCGAACAAAAAATTTAATGGCCGAATAGTAAAATATGTTTGAACATATTGAGTAAAACGTTCAATCTGACCATGATGTTCGAATGTTTATTTCATGTTCGATGATTTCATTCGAACAGTTTCAAGTATTGTTCGAATATTTAATAACGATTACATTCGAATATTCTGTATCAAGGTTTGAATGGTTTTACTTATTTTGTTAGAATAGTTTTTGGTCGTTGTAACTATTTTATTTTACCCAATAATAAAAAACTAAATAGACATACATAATATTTAAAAAAATACTTTACAATTTGTTCAATACCTATAAAAGTTGTCTCATAAGTGCGAACAAAATAAATAAAACAACAGTACTAGCGTTCTTCGTACAGAAATAGATCCCAAAATCTATGCGTATAATATAAATCAGTTACTTGGAGGCCTGAACTGTTGTATAAGCATCTGTATTTGGAGTTGCACCTCTCTCCTAAACTCTTCTTGTTATTGTTCTTGTTATTTCATAAGCATCTTTATGTCTGTTTATTTCGCCAATTGAGTATTTAATTCATGCTGCCTTGTACTTAATTCTCGATTTTATAATTCACTTTCTCTAATATTATAGATGTGTTAAAGGCAAATTCGGACGATGAGAAAAAGCTAGAAAGCTTTACACAGCGATCCAAACCCTTTAAATATCCTGAACGTTGACCCAGAACTTATGTAAAAATCTCAACATCACTTATTGAGAAATTTTGATTTGACGCAGATTCAACACGTACGGCAACTATTTTATCCTACACACAAGAAAAAGAATTAATATTGCCACAAATATTCAAATATGTTTAATTAAAATAGATAATAATACTTACATAATTTTCACAGTCATCGAGATGAGTCTACTCTCCATTACGATTAGTATGTGATGCAGTATATAATTTTGTCAGATCATAATTGGTATCTGACTCTTTTGCTACAAGAGACATTTTTTGAGATATAAAGTCATTAGAATACATCCAAATAAATTTTATCACTTAACGCTAAATCAATGTTTCGCTAAATTGTTGTTCGACCATATATAATATCTTTTCGAATGTTTATTTTATTTTGTTTGAACTTTTTTTTTAAATATTCGAATGGTTATTTTATTAGGGATGAAATATTTCGTCCCTAAATATACCGTTCCAACATATATTGGAACGGTAAACACCAGAAGGTGTTATTTTGAAACGAAATTTGAATTTTGTCCCTACATCTCATTTTTTTGAGACGATTTTTATTTCGTCCCAAACCAAAATCGTCCCAAAAATAAATTTTTGTTGTAGTGTATATATGATCAGTTACCGAAAAGACAGATCATGAATAGAAAGAAATTGATAATAATTAATTAAATTAACTACTATAATTAATTATAATTACGCCTAGATCAAGATCAGTAGTACTGTACATAGGTTCGGGTGTACATACCTACGTACGTTCAAATTAGTTCATGATCATGAGTGAGTTTCCACAAAGATCGCTAATTTCTAATTGATTACTACCAAATTATATATATAGTTTCCACTATTTTCTTGAGTGGCATGCGTTCATTATTAAATGGTTTTTGAAAAAGTTGTAACTATATATAATATCCTTAATGGATTCTTTGCTCTCGAACATGATCCATTGAAGATCAAAACTAATTTATATAAATTCGACTTTGGGTACGTATAATATATAATTCTTTATTGGAAAGGAATGTGGATAATGATCTTGATCAGTAAGAGAGATGGCAGGAAAACTAG
Source organism: Pterocarya stenoptera (assembly GCA_003123785.1). Taxonomy (NCBI): domain Eukaryota; kingdom Viridiplantae; phylum Streptophyta; class Magnoliopsida; order Fagales; family Juglandaceae; genus Pterocarya; species Pterocarya stenoptera. The sequence goes on from QEOT01002670.1 coordinate 9,963, forward strand.
GGCAGTCTTCTCATCATTATATAAAAATATGTGTGCGCGCGCTGAAATAGTTCAAAATTCATTTGTAACAACCACACTAATATTTAATTATGTTAACAATATGAATGTCAACTAGCTACCAAGGTGATTAATTACCAAATGTCTGACGATAGTTAGCTAGCTAGCTAGCTAGGTTGGACTAAAAAAAATACCAAACTCTTCCGCCCTTGTTCTCTCTTGAAGACTGAAGTTGTAGTATTGGGTTGGTTTAGCACTAATTTGGAAAGTGATCAGATGACATGCCATGAGAATTCTCTGAATGGTAGTGAAATAGTTTGTGAATAGTAGTCAAATAATTTGAGTTAGTCTGTTTTATTGGGTTTTGAAAAATTTGAGAGAAAATTGAATAAAAATATTATAAAGTTAAGAATATTGTTAGAATATAATTTTTTAATATATAATTTTTTTTTTTAGATTTGAAAAGGTAGTATTTATTATTTGTATTTTGTTTATAAGTTTGAGAAAATTGTAATGATTAGATGAAAAAAATTAAAAATTAAAAATTTGAAATTGAAAAGTGTTTGCGTTTAATTAAGTAGAGATGTCTTGAAAGAAAATTATGAGAAGTTTTGAAATAAGATGAAAAGTTTTGACTTGAATTACTTACTTCATCTTACTCAAATGGCGGCTGATCAATATGTATAAATATATATGTATGATAATGAAATGGGACCAAACACTTTGATGATTTCTGGAGTTTTGATTTTCTCATGTGGGACTTCCGGTCCAAATGGTGGCTGCTAAATTAATTAGTCTCTCAAATCAGCCATGTTGTTCTTTAATTTTGTGTAGATATTATTATTAGTTTATAAATTATGTATAAGAGATCAACGTGAGTACTTAATTAGGGCTTAAGTTACTGCTTGCTGTCTGTAAAAAATTTAAAAAAAAATGATATTTTTCTAGGAATTTTATATTTAAATTATGTATAATTAAACAGGATATAATTAGTCAATTACTATTAGCATATATACATGATATATTATTAGAGGCCATGAAGAAAAGGATATTGCTGCATCTGCATATATGGGTTGGCTATAATCCGCTAAATTAATTGGGTAGCAGTGAATGCGCCCTGCGATTGCTTCTTTTGGATTCAGAGATGAATTGATTAGATAATTTTAGATGAGTTAAATAAAATATTATTAGAATATTATTTTTTAATATTATTATTATTTTAAGATTTAAAAATGTTGAATTATTTATTATATTTTGTGTGAAAATTTGAGAAAGTTATAATGATGAGATGAAATAAGTTGAGATGAATTTCCAATCCAAACCGGGGCTTAATTTGCATATGCCGTAATTTGAGAATTCTCATCATCTAGTTAATTAAATAATTGCCACTTGAATTCCCATCCAAATTTCAATGGAAGGACCCGATTTCAAAATTAAAAATTAGATTAGAAAAAAGGTAGGGCCAATTGGTGCGAATCGTCAATTGCGCGAGTAATAGTATTAATTAAGTTGGTCGCAATCCTAAAGCTAGATCGCTTTAGAATGGAGATTGACCAAATTTAGCGAGAAATTAAACGCAAAAGAAAATAGAATAATCCTTTTGGCTGTTTGAGCTTACTGCTCATGATATGATCTCTTGACGTGGTAGCACATGCGAAGTGACTTATTAAAAAAATATTAAAAAAAAATGAAAAAATATAGAATATTCACGTATGTCTAGTTCTAGTAGTTCTGAATGATGACCCCAACCATTAGATATCATGTGTATATCAATAACAATTGTAATTCTATCAAGACGTACGGGATGTATTTTACCTGCGTACTACTCAATCGAGCTAGAGATTGATCGAGGGGAAATAAAATTTATTGAGAAAAGTTGCTCTTTCTCTTAAACCTCAATCGCAATATCCTTTGATGTGACATACTTTAACTTGCTCATGTATATGTCGACCACTTACACATTAAAAGATGTCATGACCTAATCAAATAAAACGAGTGATCACAGCGCGCGCCTCCACACACACACATATATATAATATGTGTGTGTGAATTTGGGTCCCGATAATTTTATTTATTTATTTAATGATTAATAATATATTTTTTTAGTGATGTTGTGAATTTTAAAAAATATATATTTAAGAATATAAAAAAATGAATGAAAAAAAATCTAAAATAAAAATTAATTTTTGTTCTTTTCGGAACGGTCTCGTGCTCAGTAGATGTAGCATTACTCATATATATATATTTATAAATATATATATATGTATTAAATAAATCAAAAATTGCCAACTCTAACCTGATTTTAACCGGACGGTCTCGTGCTCAGTAGATGTAGCACTACTCATATATATATATATTTATATATGTATTAAATAAATCACAAATTGTCAACTCTAACCTGATTTTAACTACATGCATGAGATCTCATGTATGTATAAGATGGTACTATAAGACATAAGTAATCTGTCGATTAATTATTTATTTATTTGAAGGAAAATGGTACTGATAGGGAGTTTAAATCAAATATGCATTAATTATATATCAATTATCGTTACGAATTATTAGTAGGAAAATGTGTCAGCAGGGCAATGCCAATACAACGAAGCAAGCATGAAGCAAGGCCTGGCCTGCATATATATATACATGCATGCAGCTGGGGATATCATGAATTATTAACATGAAAGCTAGCGCGCGCTGGCTTGCTGGCTGCAGGGTCCATATAATAAAATTAAATGGCTCCGCCACGCAAACTCTTGTCAGACATATCGCGATTCTCGATTATATAAATATATATATATTTATATATATATATTTATATAAAGAGCTTACATACATTAATTGTCCCAACCAATTATCTAAACTTTTCCGGTCACTCTTCCAAATTAAGTTGAAATCACTTCTAAGCTCGTCAACCACCAAGCGCCCCTCTGCAAGATTCTTAACTTGCCGATCTTTTGGAATGTCAAAAGCTTTCATCGAACGGAATGGCGTGTGAGTCACATGCGAGGGTCATAGCAACGCTTGAGATCCACGTGCCACCGCACCAGAAGTTTCTACTGCCACCATACGCGACGTTTTTGGGACCAGGGATCTAAGTTTATTTATACTCAACTGGCCACCACACTCCTAGCTTGGCTCGTGTCCCTCACGCGCCACGACAATCTCTTTAGTTCTTGTATTTGGCTTTCTTTTAAATTGAAAATTCGGATCTACAGTTATAATTTATCATTTTCACATCTATTTTTATGTTTATTATTATTTCCTTTTGTTTAGATACAAATAAAAAACAAATAATTTCTTAGACATTTTGTCAATAGAGTAAAAGTCCTGATCTCCTCCTCTGGAGGTGGCATTTGAAAACTCTACTTTAGGCAGAGTGTGGTCTCTCAGACGGTTGTTTATAGAGAGTTATAAAAGTTAAGACCATATCAGTCACAAATGAATTTGTGTATTGGTAGAACTCCAACTGTGAGTAGTTGGCTTGTAATATGAGATTTTTCTTGTATGTATCAGGTCACAGATGTAACTTCGTTTTTATGAATGAATGGAGTCTATTTCTTATATAAAAAAGAAGAAGACATGAACAAACTTTACAAAAGCAAAATACAAATAAAATTAGTTAAAAAAAACTATGTACAAATTTTTATTTTGATACACTAGTAATTCGAAAGCCATAGATACTAGAAACATGTCATATCCACTAACAAATAGTATTTTAACTTTTTGTAACTACAACAGATTTCACAACAAGCGGTGCATTGATGCATTAGATTTGGAAATAAAAAAACTCATAAAATTAAATAGAAATATATGTGAAATTAATTGAGAAGTACCTTAATGACATGAGTTATTCCATTATTCAATCGGTGTCTAGAGCATATCATCCACATCACTTAAATGATAAGATTTGATTTGTAATATTTAAATTTTAAATTTTATCTTTCAAATCAAATTATATCTTATAATCACTTTACTAGATGTGTTATTCACACTGGTTTATAAATAAATTCTTTCTAATGACATTGTAACTAAAATTCATGACATTTACTTTAGAGAAATGCTAGATTCACAAATGGATCTCACAAAAGTAAACTCACGAACGAACATAACATGACGTGGTAGATCAAATTTATTTTACAGTAAATATAGTTTATAATTTGACACATCACGTTAAAATACGTTAATTTGTATGTTTATTTTTGTGATATTCATTTATGGATAAAGTATTTCTCTCACCTTAATTAATGTTGGTCTTCTATTTTGTGTAGATCTTAACCAAGCCCCACTCTATTTTTCCTTTCATCCTTACCTATTCTTTTGCTACATTGAGGTGAGACATATTACTAGCTTATTTGGTAATATTCTTTTGCTACATCCTTACATATTCTATAACTCATACTTGATATATATATATATATATATAGAATCCATTCAATATCTAAACTCATGGTAATTTGAGAGTTTTTTTTTTTTTCGAAAAACCTCTCCAATATGCCAATAAATCTCGGTCCGTATATACCAATAAATAAAACTGAAATGATAAATACAGTCGTGAGTGTGCAAGCGGCGTACAGTCGCTTTGATAAAATGTGAATAAAGATAGAACCCACTTGAAAAAAAGTTAAGTTTTTAATAGCGGACCCTACTCTTTTTTAAAGCGACTATATGGCGTTTGCGCATTCCACGACTGTATATAGAATTATCATAAATAAAAAGAAGAATGTGAAGGTTTCTTTTAGGTGCAAAAACTAAACCCAAAACTAAAAAAAAAAAAAAGTCAGAAAGAATATATTGATTTTTATATTTATTTTTATATTTTATTTTTTGATGGAAGAAAGTATATATTGATAAATAAATAAATTAAGAGAAGTAGCGGGTTACAACCGGGAAATTTCCGAAGTCTATAGAACATAAACCGGAAGAACCGGTGACATAGTGTGGAATGTGGACAGCGATCTTGAAAATACGGACTTACCGACTACCGTACCGTACTCCAGATGATGACACCTGTCAATCCGTCAGAGTGTAAAAACAGTTCGTACAGTTGTTACCGGGAATTTAGTACGCACGTCGTCCATGTGGACACGTGTCATCATAAATCTCATAACTACGGTAGGATAAAAAAATCCGACTTGGCAGAGTTGGTCCCCAGAGAGAGAGAGAGAGAGAGAGAGAGAGAGGGGGAGGGGGAGAGGTGCATAAGCGGAAATGTCANTAATTCTTTATTGGAAAGGAATGTGGATAATGATCTTGATCAGTAAGAGAGATGGCAGGAAAACTAGGGCAGTCTTCTCATCATTATATAAAAATATGTGTGCGCGGGCTGAAATAGTTCAAAATTCATTTGTAACAACCACACTAATATTTAATTATGTTAACAATATGAATGTCAACTAGCTACCAAGGTGATTAATTACCAAATGTCTGACGATAGTTAGCTAGCTAGGTTGGACTAAAAAAAATACCAAACTCTTCCGCCCTTGTTCTCTCTTGAAGACTGAAGTTGTAGTATTGGGTTGGTTTAGCACTAATTTGGAAAGTGATCAGATGACATGACATGAGAATTCTCTTAATGGTAGTGAAATAGTTTGTGAATAGCAGTCAAATAATTTGAGTTAGTCTGTTTTATTGGGTTTTGAAAAATTTGAGAGAAAATTGAATAAAAATATTATAAAGTTAAGAATATTGTTAGAATATAATTTTTTAATATATAATTTTTTTTTTTTTTAGATTTGAAAAGGTAGTATTTATTATTTGTATTTTGTTTATAAGTTTGAGAAAATTGTAATGATTAGATGAAAAAATTAAAAATTAAAAATTTGAAATTGAAAAGTGTTTGCGTTTAATTAAGTAGAGATGTCTTGAAAGAAAATTATGAGAAGTTTTGAAATAAGATGAAAAGTTTTGACTTGAATTACTTACTTCATCTTACTCAAATGGCGGCTGATCAATATGTATAAATATATATGTATGATAATGAAATGGGACCAAACACTTTGATGATTTCTGGAGTTTTGATTTTCTCATGTGGGACTTCCGGTCCAAATGGTGGCTGCTAAATTAATTAGTCTCTCAAATCAGCCATGTTGTTCTTTAATTTTGTGTAGATATTATTATTAGTTTATAAATTATGTATAAGAGATCAACGTGAGTACTTAATTAGGGCTTAAGTTACTGCTTGCTGTCTGTAAAAAATTAAAAAAAAATGATATTTTTCTAGGAATTTTATATTTAAATTATGTATAATTAAACAGGATATAATTAGTCAATTACTATTAGCATATATACATGATATATTATTAGAGGCCATGAAGAAAAGGATATTGCTGCATCTGCATATATGGGTTGGCTATAATCCGCTAAATTAATTGGGTAGCAGTGAATGCGCCCTGCGATTGCTTCTTTGGATTCAGAAATGAATTGATCAGATAATTTTAGATGAGTTGAATAAAATATTATTAGAATATTATTTTTTAATATTATTATTATTTTAGAATTTAAAAAAGTTGAATTGTTTATTATATTTTGTGTGGAAACTTAAGAAAGTTGTAATAATGAAATGAAATGAGTTGAGATGAATTTTCAATCCAAACCGGAGCTTAATTTGCATATGCCGTAATTTGAGAATTCTCATCATCTAGTTAATTAAATAATTGCCACTTGAATTCCCATCCAAATTTCAATGGAAGGACCCGATTTCAAAATTAAAAATTAGATTAGAAAAAAGGTAGGGCCAATTGGTGCGAATCGTCAATTGGGCGAGTAATAGTATTAATTAAGTTGGTCGCAATCCTAAAGCTAGATCGCTTTAGAATGGAGATTGACCAAATTTAGCGAGAAATTAAACGCAAAAGAAAATAGAATAATCCTTTTGGCTGTTTGAGCTTACTGCTCATGATATGATCTCTTGACGTGGTAGCACATGCGAAGTGACTTATTAAAAAAATATTAAAAAAAAATGAAAAAATATAGAATATTCACGTATGTCTAGTTCTAGTAGTTCTGAATGATGACCCCAACCATTAGATATCATGTGTATATCAATAACAATTATAATTCTATCAAGACGTACGGGATCATGTATTTTACCTGCGTACTACTCAATCGAGCTAGAGATTGATCGAGGGGAAATAAAATTTATTGAGAAAAGTTGCTCTTTCTCTTAAACCTCAATCGCAATATCCTTTGATGTGACATACTTTAACTTGCTCATGTATATGTCGACCACTTACACATTAAAAGATGTCATGACCTAATCAAATAAAACGAGTGATCACAGCGCGCGCCTCCACACACACATATATATAATATGTGTGTGAATTTGGGTCCCGATAATTTTATTTATTTATTTAATGATTAATAATATATTTTTTTAGTGATATTGTGAATTTTAAAAAATATATATTTAAGAATATAAAAAAATGAATGAAAAAAAATCTAAAATAAAAATTAATTTTTGTTCTTTTCGGAACGATCTCGTGCTTAGTAGATGTAGCATTACTCATATATATATATATTTATAAATATATATGTATTAAATAAATCACAAATTGCCAACTCTAACCTGATTTTAACGGGACGGTCTCGTGCTCAGTAGATGTAGCACTACTCATATATATATATTTATAAATATATATATGTATTAAATAAATCACAAATTGCCAACTCTAACCTGATTTTAACTACATGCATGAGATCTCATGTATGTATAAGATGGTACTATAAGACATAAGTAATCTGTCGATTAATTATTTGTTTATTTGAAGGAAAATGGTACTGATAGGGAGTTTAAATCAAATATGCATTAATTATATATCAATTATCGTTACGAATTATTAGTAGGAAAATGTGTCAGCAGGGCAATGCCAATACAACGAAGCAAGCATGAAGCAAGGCCTGGCCTGCATATATATACATGCATGCAGCTGGGGATATCATGAATTATTAACATGAAAGCTAGCGCATGCTGGCTTGCTGGCTGCAGGGTCCATATAATAAAATTAAATGGCTCCGCCACGCAAACTCTTGTCAGACATATCGCGATTCTCGATTATATAAATATATATATATTTATATAAAGAGCTTACATACATTAAATTTCCCAACCAATTATGTAAACTTTTCCGGTCACTCTGCCAAAAGTTGACATCACTTCGAAGCTCATCAACCACCACACGTCCCTCTACAAGCTTCTCAGGTTGTCGATCTTTTGGAATTCAAAGGCTTTCATCGAACGGAATGGCACGTGAGTTGCACGCGAGAGTCATAGCAACGCTTGAGATTCACGTGCCACCGCACTAGACGTTTCTACTGCCACCATGCGCGACGTTTTTGGTACCGGGGATCTAAGTTTTTTTTATACTCAACTGGCCACCACACTCCTAGCTTGGCTCGTGTCCCTCACGCGCCACGACAGCCTCTTTAGTTCTTGTATTTTGCTTTCTTTTAAGTTGAAGATTCAGATCTACAGTTATAATTTATCATTTTCACATCTATCTTTATGTTTATTGTTATTTCTTTTTGTTTATGTACAAATAAAAAACAAATAGTTTCTTAGACATTTTGTCAATAGAGTGAAAGTCCTGATCTCCTCCTCTGGAGGTGGTGTTTGAAAACTCTACTTTAAGTAAAGTGTGGTCTCTTAGACGGTTGTTTATAAAGAGTTCTAGAAGTTAAGACCATATCAATCACAAATGAATTTGTGTATTGGTAGAACTCTAACCGTGAGTAGTTGGTTTGTAATATGAGATTTTTCTTGTATGTATCAGATCACAGATGTAACTTCATTTTTATAAATAAATGAAGTCTATATCTTATATAAAACAAAAGAAGATATGAACAAACTTTACAAAAGCAAAATACAAAAAAAATTAGTAAAAAAAAACTATGTACAAATTTTTATTTTGATACACTAGTAATTCGAAAGCCGTAGATACTACAAACATGTCATATCCACTAATAAATAGTATTTTAACTTTTTGTAACTACAACGGATTTCACAACAAGCGGTGCATTGATGCATTAGATTTGGAAATAACAAAACTCATAAGATTAAATAGAAATATATGTGAAATTAATTGAGAAGTACCTTAATGACATGAGTTATTCCATTATCCAATCGGTGTCTAGAACATACCATCCACATAACTTAAATGATAAGATTTGATTTGTAATATTTAAATTTTAAATTTTATCTTTCAAATCAAATTATATATTGTAATCACTTTACTAGATGTGTTATCCACACTGGCTTATAAATAAATTCTTTCTAATGACATTGTAACTTAGGCTTTGTTTGGTTAGTAAACTGAGTTGAGTGCAATTCATTTTTAAATATCATTTGACATCCAAACATCAACCAAACTGCATCGGAAGTTTAGTGGGCTGGCACTATATATTGATTTAATTGGTTTGACTTGTGCTGTACATTCTGTAGTGGGTTGGTGTTGTACATTCTGCAGTGGTGGGACCCATTAAACCAACTCTGCAGTGGCAGGGATCCTGCAATCCGAAGTTGGAAAAAAAAATCATGTTTGTCCATTTTGCTCTTACTTAATTTGAGATGAACGGCTGCAAGTGTAGCTTGGAGAAAGCTTTTTGTCTTTTACAGATTTGACGTCGGCAATATATTTTTCATATGTCAGATGAACAGTTAAATTTAATGGTGGGTCCCATTTATTTTACAATTTATTATAAATATATCTAAACTCATCTTAATATCCAAACACATCTAAATTTATTTTAAATGGACTCTACAAAATTCACTCAACCATCTCAACTCACTACTATTTATAAAAAGACTCTACTCAACTCAACTCAGTTCAACATCCAAATACAGCCTTAAAATTCATGACATTTACTTTAGAGAAATGCTAGATTCACAAATGGATCTCACAAAAGTAAACTCATGAATGAACATAACATGACGTGGTAGATCAGATTTACTTTACAGTAAATGTAATTTATAATTTGACACATCACATTAAAATACGTTAATTTGTATGTTTATTTTTATGATATTCATTTATGGGTAAATTATTTCTCTCACCTTAATTAATGTTGGTCTTCTATTTTGTGTAGATCTTAACCAAGCCCCACTCTATTTTTCCTTTCATCCTTACCTATTCTTTTGCTACATTGAGCTGAGACAGATTACTAGCTTATTTGGTAATATTCTTTAGCTACATCCTTACCTATTCTTTAACTCATACTTGATATATATATATATATATATATATAAATATTTATATGTATATAGAATCCATTCAATATCTAAACTCATGGTAATTTGAGAGTTTTTTTTTTTTCGAAAAACCTCTCCAATATGCCAATAAATCTCGGTCCGTATATACCAATAAATAAAAAGAAGAATGTGAAGGTTTCTTTTAGGTGCAAAAACTAAACCCAAAAACTAAAAAAAAAAAAAAGTCAGAAAGATTATATTGATTTTTATATTGATTTTTTTTTTTTTTGTTTTTGTTTTGATGGAAGAAAGTATATATTGATAAATAAATAAATTAAGAGAAGTAGCGGGTTACAACCGGGAAATTTCCGAAGTCTATAGAACATAAACCGGAAGAACCGGTGACATAGTGTGGAATGTGGACAGCGATCTTGAAAATACGGACTTACCGACTACCGTACCGTACTCCAGATGATGACACCTGTCAATCCGTCAGAGTGTAAAAACAGTTCGTACAGTTGTTACCGGGAATTTAGTACGCACGTCGTCCATGTGGACACGTGTCATCATAAATCTCATAACTACGGTAGGATAAAAAAATCCGACTTGGCAGAGTTGGTCCCCAGAGAGAGAGAGAGAGAGAGAGAGAGAGAGAGGGGGAGGGGGAGAGGTGCATAAGCGGAAATGTCAGAGCCCACAGGGAGGTGTGGGGTCCGGCACGTGAGTGACCGACGGAATTGACACGTGTGAGCGGTGGAGATAGCGAGACAGACCAATCTGTTAGTGGCAGTTAGCATGGTGAACAGGTGGTTTAATTAACTTAAGCATGGTTAATTAGAGACTGAAGCATTTTTCTCTCTTTTCTTTTCGCTATAAAAAGAACGGCACCTCCTCGTCTCCTCTGACTACTACTCCTCCCTCCTTTCTTTTTTGTTTCTTCATTTTTCAGAGCGAGAAGTCGAGAGGAATATTGCATTTACTATCAGTCTATCAGAGGGAGAGAGAGGGAGAGAGACGAGAGCAACAATGGCGGTGTCTTTGAGATGGTTCTCCATAGGTTCATTGCTGGTTCTAACGCTGCTTTTTATAAGCGTGAAGGCCTCCGAAGAGAAGGATCATGATCAGCTAGTACAGTCAAGGTTTGTTAGCTTGAAAATGTCGTTTTTTTCATTTTTTTTCTTTCACTATGTTTGCCTGCTTTCTCAAAATTCCTGATCATGCTTTATCACAATCACAAACTTTTGCCGAGAATGTGATTAATGCGTTTTAAGCTCGCAGCGATGGAGCACTGTACTTCTTCGCGTTTACCAATTTAGATCCCTGTTTTATGTTCTAAAAAGGTACCGTTTCTGACGGGAAACTTTGATTAATTTCTTCTACCTTCTTCGTCTTGGCAGTGACAGATTTGCAGAGGCACAGGAGTTGCAGAGCTCCAACAATGAGCCAATGGCGAACAGGTCAGTAGCAGAGTAGCTAGCTATCTAGCACTCGGTCGGTGCTTGAGAAGCAGCTTTTACCACTGAATGATCCTGTTACAGTTAGATATATCCTAATAATCTGGACCGTTCCAGATTGGATCTGAAAAAAATGGAAAAATCAGAGCCGTTCCTACGTTCTATATCAGTTGCGTTAAACCTGTCTCACCTCTTTCTCAAACCACGTGAAAGTCTTATATGTCGNAGAGAGAGAGAGAGAGAGAGAGAGAGAGAGAGGGGGAGGGGGAGAGGTGCATAAGCGGAAATGTCAGAGCCCACAGGGAGGTGTGGGGTCCGGCACGTGAGTGACCGACGGAATTGACACGTGTGAGCGGTGGAGATAGCGAGACAGACCAATCTGTTAGTGGCAGTTAGCATGGTGAACAGGTGGTTTAATTAACTTAAGCATGGTTAATTAGAGACTGAAGCATTTTTCTCTCTTTTCTTTTCGCTATAAAAAGAACGGCACCTCCTCGTCTCCTCTGACTACTACTCCTCCCTCCTTTCTTTTTTGTTTCTTCATTTTTCAGAGCGAGAAGTCGAGAGGAATATTGCATTTACTATCAGTCTATCAGAGGGAGAGAGAGGGAGAGAGACGAGAGCAACAATGGCGGTGTCTTTGAGATGGTTCTCCATAGGTTCATTGCTGGTTCTAACGCTGCTTTTTATAAGCGTGAAGGCCTCCGAAGAGAAGGATCATGATCAGCTAGTACAGTCAAGGTTTGTTAGCTTGAAAATGTCGTTTTTTTCATTTTTTTTCTTTCACTATGTTTGCCTGCTTTCTCAAAATTCCTGATCATGCTTTATCACAATCACAAACTTTTGCCGAGAATGTGATTAATGCGTTTTAAGCTCGCAGCGATGGAGCACTGTACTTCTTCGCGTTTACCAATTTAGATCCCTGTTTTATGTTCTAAAAAGGTACCGTTTCTGACGGGAAACTTTGATTAATTTCTTCTACCTTCTTCGTCTTGGCAGTGACAGATTTGCAGAGGCACAGGAGTTGCAGAGCTCCAACAATGAGCCAATGGCGAACAGGTCAGTAGCAGAGTAGCTAGCTATCTAGCACTCGGTCGGTGCTTGAGAAGCAGCTTTTACCACTGAATGATCCTGTTACAGTTAGATATATCCTAATAATCTGGACCGTTCCAGATTGGATCTGAAAAAAATGGAAAAATCAGAGCCGTTCCTACGTTCTATATCAGTTGCGTTAAACCTGTCTCACCTCTTTCTCAAACCACGTGAAAGTCTTATATGTCGTTTTCAGTTTTTATTATATACACTGCAAAATTAACCGTCTTATTTCCTTTGACACTGTGCTGGCGTGCCCCGAGGTTTTTTTTTTTTTTTTTTCCCCTGACTGTACGAAAACACCCCTCGCACATTCCATCTATTCCGCTTTGGTCAACGAGAGATACATAGAAATTGGAGTTTTTTGAGGTTATTTCCGAGTGTGGAAGAATTTGTTGTTCATGAATGTTCGTTATATTATTTATATTGATAATTGTAAATATAATTGGAATAGTGATTTTATTTATATTGATAATTTCTTCACGTCACAAAATATCATTTCGTTAAAACCTCTGTTTATAAGTTTAATTTTATAAAATTACTCATAACTAAAGTATTTCTCAAATTTTTTTATTAGGAATTTGTTGTTAGAACTGGAAATGGATTCAAGTCCATTAATGTTAAGAATTATAAAACTATAATGATAATATCTGAATCAATATTATTAATGAGTAGGATTAAAAAAAGATTCTATCATTAATTGGACTGCATGCATGACTATATATGTACGTACGATATCAATTAACCCTTAAAACGATCTCTGATCATCACACGGCGCCGTTCCGTACTGCTCCCCATTCATGTCGAGTCAAAACTCAGTTCTAGTCAATATATCTCTGATCAATGTCTTACGTTGGAGATGTTACGCTCCTATGTTTTTGTTTTATTTTTTCAGGTCGGAGGATGGCTGGAATGAGCACGCTGTGCATGATCCAGAGGAGATAGCTTCTATGGTTGAACTGTATGTCTCGATCCCTCTCTCTCTTTTTTCTGATCTCTGTCGTTCCTGATCATCTCATGATCAATATGTATTTTTTTTTTTTGGTTCATTTCATTTCCAAATTGCTTTCCCCCTTGGAGTCGCATTATTGAAGATGGCTGATCACATGACCTTCACTTAGAATAATAACAAAGAATTTCTTTTTTCTTTCTTCTTTTAAAAAAGAAAACGCACATGGTTCTGGATATAATATTCAGTTCTCCTTACTCAACTCCTCATGAGACCACATGTAGTATTTAATTAGGATTGTCCTTTTCACCTCTCCCATGTGGGTCGAATCCTTCACGTTCAAACGTGTCTCCATACGGTAGGAGGAAAAAGCCGCATGCATGCCTGTTCGATCGGGTTTTTCATTTTCGTGGGTTGGTGGGAATTAAGAGCGGATATATATATATATATATTAATCCTTTTCTTTTTAGTCCAATGACTGATCATCATCATCATCATCATAGATTCATACGTCAATAAGGTGCATTTCGCAGAGCAACCTTTATTTTTTAAGAGATCTGGGAGACCTACCTTAATTACTAGTATAAATATTATATATGATATGGATATATATTCCTTTAGCTATGGTTATTTTACTCACCTGTATGGAAGTGACAAGTCGTACTTTACGTTTCTGAGGAATCAACCAACTCCTGCATGTTCTCTGCAGCTGCAACTCTGATCTTCTGATGTGGTCAAAGAAAAAAAGAAAAAAAAGAAGCCCAATCTTGATCTGTTCCTCTCTCTAATAATATCTTCATGCCAGCTTTACTACCCACATGCCCATGTCTAGAGATCCGCCCGTCACGTTCATTATCTACAATTTGTCTTTTTCTCTTCCTCTAACCCAAGTATATTTCTTTAATTAGTACCTTACGTACCTTTTATATACCTAATGGTCCCTTCAATTGCTTTTCTAAAAGCCATTGCTTGACGGTATGTGAAAACTCGATCCCTTATCTATACGTACGTTTATATATATTTCTATCTAGAGTAACATCAATTAATTTACCTTTCAGATATGAGTTGAAATGATCTGTAACGAAATTTTTAGTTGAGATTAGATGAATCTAAACGTATTGTTAATATGCTACTTATATATATATATATAACATATATGACATATGGTGACAAAATAAAATAGTTCATGCATGCTGCCTCCTCCTTTCATTATTGGATTGTGGGATCAGATCTTGCATGGATTTTTGTTACTGCGGTCTTTTCGTGCCAGATCGATCTTCTAAATGCCCCCAACCAACCGCAATCTTATTGCTTGGTAATTAAAAACGTCGGTTTGCTGATTTACTCAATGAAATCATGTACGCACTCAAATGTTCCAAATTAATTAATGCTTGGTTTCTAAAAGTGGGAATCCAATGCTTTATGTAATCATGAATTCTACGCTTTGAACTACTCTATCATTCATTTAGCACGAGTACTACTTTGTCTTACCTAGGAGTGAATTAGCTAGCATTACAGAAAACCATCGTCGTGTCTCCTTCTACGTCTCAATAATATCTCAATCGAAAATCACCATCACATTGCTCATTATTTCATGTAGTGGGTTTTGTCCGGATTCCAAATTAATTGGTAGGGTAGGCTACTGAAAATTTTGGCCCTTTTTCCAGCCTGTAAGAGGCATAAGATCAGCTCACCAGGAATCACAGATCGTGTCTCAATTTTACTCTTTCGGGTAATTCCCCTCTTGATCCAGCGGCTGCAGCAAGAGACAGATCATAGAACTATTTATATATATATATATATATATATGCATGTGTGTGTGTGTTAATCAATGAGATCCTCATGCCCTTATTAAATCCATTTTCATTGAAGTCATTCCCACCGACACATTGAGTACTAGACAAGTATTAGTTCGAGCTTGCATTTATTTCCCGTAGCGAAGCAAATGCATGTAGTCAAATAAAATAAAATAAAATAATGAACCTAATCTGTCCGTAGAACCGTAACCATCAATCCGTAACACATCCAACATTATTATCACATGATATTGCAACAATATTAATGTTGTCTCATATGATTTATGAAATTCTCGCCTTCACATCTTGCTTATTCGGTGATGATTTTTACTTGACGAAATTTATTTCTGAAATCACGAGGAAAAAAGACCGGAAGTCATTAGAATAATAGATATATGTGATAGCAATTAACATCATCAATATTATGTGTTTGAAACTTTCTCAGGAGCATTCGTAATAGCACAGAAAGGAGGAACTTGGGATATTTTTCGTGTGGAACTGGGAACCCAATTGATGACTGTTGGCGCTGTGATAAACGGTGGTACCTCCGCCGAAAGCGCCTTGCGAATTGTGCCATTGGATTTGGACGCAATGCCGTTGGCGGACGCGATGGCAAATACTATGTTGTTAGTGATCCCAGTGATAATGACCCCGTTAATCCAAGACCGGGCACGCTCCGCCACGCAGTCATTCAGGACAGGCCGTTGTGGATTGTGTTCAAGAGGGACATGGTGATCAGACTTAAGCAGGAGCTGATCATGAACAGCTTTAAGACCATTGATGGCCGTGGTGCCAATGTCCACATTGCTTATGGGGCTTGCATCACTATCCAATTCATAACCAATGTCATTATCCACGGCCTACATATCCACGATTGCAAGCCGACTGGCAATGCCATGGTTCGGAGCTCGCCAAGCCATTTTGGGTGGAGAACAATGGCTGATGGGGATGCCGTTTCCATCTTTGGTTCAAGCCACATTTGGGTTGACCACAATTCACTCTCCAATTGTGCTGATGGCCTTGTTGATGCTATTATGGGCTCCACTGCCATCACCATTTCTAACAACTACTTCACCCACCACAATGAGGTCATATATCATGTTACTCCCATTTCGTCATTTTTTTTGTTACTTGAATGAATTTAGATAATTAGTAGATGGGAGGCTAATTTCTTTCTGATAAAAATCAGGTTATGCTATTGGGTCACAGTGACTCCTACACAAGAGACAAGCAGATGCAAGTGACCATTGCCTACAACCATTTTGGTGAGGGTCTGATCCAGAGAATGCCAAGGTAACATGCTCAAAATTAAAATTACTTTCTCAATATATACCACCTTCTCGGTACGTGCTTTCTAGCTGGTTCACATTATATGTGCCTCGATCTAACCAATTTTTTCGGTGGTCAATCAAAATCTTGCAGGTGCAGGCATGGATATTTCCATGTGGTGAACAATGACTACACACACTGGGAAATGTATGCCATTGGTGGGAGTGCTGAGCCTACCATTAACAGCCAGGGCAATAGATATCTTGCACCTGCCAACCCTTTTGCCAAGGAGGTACTTACAGAACAAAAAAAAAAAAAACCAATATTTTTTAGACTAATGATGAATGATGATGATCAAATTCTTGATCACAATATTGATTGGAATACTGATTATTTGTACAGGTGACAAAGAGGGTTACATTTTCTGGAGCATGGAAGCACTGGAATTGGAGATCAGAAGGAGACCTTCTACTGAATGGAGCCTACTTCACACCATCAGGAGCTGGAGCTGCAGCCAGCTATGCAAGAGCCTCAAGTTTAGGGGCAAAGTCCTCTTCCATGGTTGGTGCCATTACTTCGGCTGCTGGTGTCCTTAGTTGCCGCAGGGGATCCCAGTGTTAATAATTCCCAATCCCACCGACCGACAGAATAGATAATGGGCCGGTGGAAATTAAACACAGACAAGGAAAAAAAATAAAAATAAAAAACAAGAAAAAAAAGGGGAAAAAAAAAGAAAAAAAAAAAGAGAGGAAAATTTACCCATTTTTCTTCCTTTGTTATTGTTATAGAACTATTCAGTGAGCTTGCCAGCTATTTTGCACACGTGTCGCTTCTTTGTATTTTGTCCCAGTCAAATATTTGAAAGGTGTAAATTTTTCACATATGACAAATTGCTGTCAAATTTCTTCAAAACATGTCCATTTTGCGAGCTGTGCTGCTCCGACAACATAAAGCTCGGAGGTCTAATATTATATGAGGCTATCTAATCCAAGGGTTGGCCTAAGTGGTGAAGGTCTTGGTGGGATCACTTCTTTTAAAGTCTAAAATTTAACATCTTATGAGTGTAAATAATTTTTTGAGATTATATCTTTGGTAAAAAGTTAGCAATTTAACTAGTTCTGTATAGAGAAACTTTTGAGGGTGCGGTACACGACACTAAGATTTACTCTGTAGGAGTGGATCCGAAAACTCTTGCCTTGAATAGATTCCCTACAAATTACCAATTTTTTCACCACAGGTATGACACTAAAAGATTGTTTCCACTTATGGTTATACTTATTACCTACTAAATCTCTTTACGTTCCTCAACACAAATGCAAAAAAACACAATGCAACTTTGCTGAAAGATGAATGCGGTATAAATTGGTGGTGGTGTTTATGGCGCACAGAGTGGCAGTGACTCGCGCAAGTCGAGTGAGACATGAAAAAAAAAGGTATATATTATATGAAACTATCTGCTCTCAAATGTTCAGAAAATTTGAGCATGGGGAACAACAATTTGTTCCTACTAATTTAACGCTGAGGAGGCTACTCTGTTAGGCATGTAAGGTAAGGAACGGCATTTTGAATTCACACCCAGCCTAGCCTTAGTTTTGGAGCTTTGATACTCGCCACTCAAGACTGTAATTCAGTTTCTGACTAGAAAAAAAAAACAAAAAAGCACAAGATAAGACGGGACTAAGGTTCGTATAAATTTAGGCTGTCGAGAGAGTTAAAGCTTTTGTAGTCACTAATGAGCTGGGAATGGTTGGTTTCCAACCCAACTACAATAATGGAGTGTGTCATTTACATGCTGGCTTAAACCCAACATTTTCAAGGCCTACAACTGAACCACACCAAGGGTGCCGCCTGGCTATTGGCACTTCACGTATCTAATATTTCAAAGAGCAACTCATATGGAGGTATCTGAAGAAGACTAGCCTCTTGTAGGAGTATTTAAGGGCACTTCTTTGATCAGGAAGTTAGCTGATGGTTGGAATATTCTTTTTTTTTTTTTTTAATGTTTGATGCTATGTTTGGCTTGTCTCTATTGGGTGCCTGAAAGGGGTTTTGTGGTTCTGCAGCTCGCTCTTGGGCTAGCTGTTTATACTTAAAAATCTTAGTTGGTTCTGAATAAATTAAAACATCATGATTGTGTCATCTAACAAATAGTTTGTGATAAAATTATCTAAAGGAGTTGCAGGTACACAAGATTCGGGGGGGTGGATATCAAAAACATTTGTTACATTCAAGATAGCTGTTTTAAGTGCTGCATTGTCTAAAATCAAACATTCCCAATTCCTAGAAATATAACAAACATTAGCATTATACACTACATGAGTCACCTTCTTGATGAGGATGATCAGATACAGTGACCAGACATGGAACTAGTATTTAGACGAACATAGGGAAAAAAGATGGGCTCAGAATGGTGTATCTATTCCACTCCCTGTTTCTGTAGGGCTGTATAAAGCAGACCTGTTCCGTGGTCGATACTCCTCTAACTTCTTCACGACTTCATCCATTGTAGGTCTAACTGAAGCCACCGGAGCACAGCAACCCATTGCAAGCTTCAATGCATGAACCAAACCCTCTTCCATGGGACTCCTTATACCCTTCAAAACCTCCACATCAAAAACCTCCATCGTTGTCTCCTCCAAAACTGCTACTTTCACCATTGAAGGTAAATCGACAAAGTCCCCGCTTCTCCCATTTTTTCCAGGTTTTTTTCCTATCAAAATTTCCAGTAACAATATTCCATATGCATAGACATCTGTCCTAGAATTACATTTCTTCATTTTTTGAAGCTCTGGGGCTTTGTAACCGTCAGCTTTTAGAAGTGCCACCATTTCATCAGCTACGGCTGGGATCATTAGCTTGTCAAGCCCAAATTCAGTGAGGCTGGCAACAAAATACTCATCTACAAGCACATTTTTGGATCTCACATTTCCATGAGTAATGGGTACCTCAAGGCTTGTATGAAGATATGCTAGTCCTCTGGCTATACCCAATGCAATCTTGTGCCTTCGAGCCCAGTTCATCACTGGTTTTCCTGCTCTAGCTTCTACAGTCGACCAGAACAGAGAAAACAAGAGTTTAATGAACTAGAATATGATAGCTCATACTTTGCAAAGACAAAGGTAGAGCAGGACTGAAGTACTCAATTGATCATGATCTGAAATGGCTTTATAATAAGAGTTGAACAATGGTGGGAATTAAGTGTTCTCAATCACATGAGGGTTCACTTTTTGATTTGATTAGGGTTATTTACTGTATTAATAAAGTGATGCTAGTTTTTCTTCTTTATAACGAGGATGAATTTCAGCTATTCCATATCTATATGAGATGCAAAATGAATAAAATGCAGAAAGAAGCACGAAAAAATGAACATACCATGTAAGAGATCATGGAGTGTTCTGTGAGGTAGATAGTCATAAATGAGAAGTTTTTCCCCTCTCTTCCCCTCATAGAAAGCTCTCAATGGAATCAAATTGTCGTGGCGGATCTTTCCCAACTGCTTTATCAGGGGCAAACACCAACCCCTATCCTTGCAACTACCTTCCCTCAACAATCTCAAAGCAATGGTCCCTCCATCAGAAAGCTTTGCCTTATAAACGGTCCCATAGCTTGTCTTCTCCATAACTTGCCCGGTTGCATTCAAGACATCCTCTAATGTCAAACGCTCGCCACCTTGAAACAAAATAAGCTTCCCTTCACCACCTCCACCACCAACACCAACACCAACACCAACACCAGCACCTCCATCTTCATCATCTTCCTCTTCCTCCAATTCATCTGCATTCTCTCCCCTACTCTTCTGCTTTTTATTTTGCACATACCAAATCGACAGTGAAGCCAAAACCACCGTTCCAGCCATCAAAACAATCACAATACCAGCAATTGCGCCTGGGCTTAATCCAGAACTTCCACTACAACTTTTCAAAGGTAAACCACAAAGCCTTGGATTGTTTCCCTCAAACACCTCCACACCATATTTTGATTCTCCAAAAAGGGGCAAGTCCCCACTAAAATTATTGTGTGAAAGATTCAATTTCTCAAGCTTTAGG
>QEOT01002670.1:48146-72812 GCA_003123785.1 Pterocarya stenoptera
GGAGCCGCCCCGCCACACGGGGGCGGGGCGGAAACGGGGCGGGGCAGCGGGGGCGGGGCCCCGCTGCCCACCCCTAGTGTGTAGTGATCTGCGGTTTGGGTTGGCGTGGAGGGGGAGTTGCAGTACAAAACAACATGGTCTGCCAGTGGGGAGGTCGTGCGACTTGGGTGGTTGTGAAATTGAAACCCTGATCTATGTTTTCCCTCCAAAGAATTAAAAAAAAAATGGGGTAATTTTTTTTTGGCACTTCACTAAATAAGTTTTTTTTTTTCAATTTTTAAATTTTAAAAAATGATTTGTACAAAGTCTAGAGTGTGCAAGTATTGTTCATTGTAAAAAGTTAGATCCATATGAAACAAATTCACTTTGTCATGATGGTCATACTTTTTTAAACATTCTAATACAGGACTTGCATCTTAAATTCATATTTATATTATTCCAACTCGCTTATTACATAATCATTATTCAAGGTCGTCCAAAGTTTAGGAATATGTGTTCAATGTGTTTTGTGCCTACATTTGGGGCAATACAGTACCGTGCTCTCTTTAGGCTAAGTTTGATGAGGGACGGAAAAATACTCACATGGTAAAAGAAATAAAAAAAAAAAGAAGGCAGCAGCTTACCAAATTTTAATGTGAACAGAACTCTAAAATGTAAGCCTAGAGGTTGAAAATGGATACGATCGTGGGCTTGGATTTTAGGGCTTGGGTTTTACAATAAGGACGTACGTGAGTTTAAAGCGATGTCAGGTTTACGATTATTAATAGTAAGAAGGGTTAGATTAATTGGTTAAAGATTTGGTTAGGAAAAAAAAATCTTGAACTTGTTTTAAATATTTATTTGGTATATATATTTTTATTGATACCTATATTTTGGTTTTTTTTTAGAACATTTAACCAAGCTTAAGCTTATGGGATGCTGCCTCGTCTTCGAGTTTGAAATCTTGAGAATTTGAAATTTAGAGATTCTGCATACTTTAAAGAATGATTTTGATGAGATCGAAGGTTTTAGAATTCTAAAAAAAAAAAAAAAACATTAAAGGTTTTAGTACTTGCAAACTTATGGATTGTTTCCTACAAAATATGAGGTTTTAGATCTTGCAAATTTTAAGAAATGATTTTATGACATTTGAGATTTCAGATCCTCATGTAGCTTATTCCCTAGATTTTAGGAAATGATTTTGAGACGTGTTAAGGTTTAGAGTTTGAATGTATACACAAGTTTGACCGAAAGTCAGGTTTGAGGATTCAGATTTTGTATGCTTATTCTATAGACCTTATGAGATGATGGATAAGGTTTGAGATTTAGATTTTGGGAAATGTACAATAGGTTGATCGAAAGCTTAGGCTTTAAATGGAATGATATATTTGAGAAAATGAGGTGTTAGACCTTGCTGACCTTAAGAAACGACTTTTATGGGATTTATGATGTAAAACTCAGTAGACTTTAAGATGTGATCTCGATGTGGTTTAAGATTATTTAGATTCGGTGGAATTTAAGAAATAATCTTGATAAGATTTACTGTCTTAGATTATGTAGACTTTAAGGAGTGATTATTATGAAATTTAAGGTTATTGACTTTGCAGATAATACGGCAATTGATTATTATCAAATTCGAGGTTAGAGTTTGAGTAGGTTTTAAGGGTTGGTTCTTTTGAGATTTAAGATTATTGTTTGCAACTGAGAATGAAATAGAGTATTTAAGAGTATAAGAGAGTGTGCATGGGTTTGGGAGACTAGATGTCGCTACCAAAGCGTGATAAGTGTCATTGTGGTAGGTACTAAATGGAAGCATAGCTTTGGAGATTGTAGATTTTGGGAGGATTCAAGAATTTGTGAAATGAGCTTATTAGGAGGTTTAAATATTATTTTGGGAGTTCTCTTTGTAGTTATATGTGAGGTTTAGTTAGAAAAATAATAATAATAGAGGAATTATTAGGCTTGTAGATCCTCGGTTGATAGTTCATACTTTTAGGTTTGGATTCGTGATCGCATATGGAAATCGACATTAGGATTTTGGAATTTCTGGGGTGAGAGGTACTGGAAAGTTAGGGTTTTGAAATATTAGGCTTGCTAAATAATAGAAGTTTAAAGTGGGCATGGATTATGGTGGACAAGTATTTTTAGGCTTTACGTTAGGTGCAACAAATTTTGAGGACAGAATTTTTCTTGGGGAGCGGGGGCGGGGGCCCCGGGGGGGGGGAGGGGAAGAAGATGTAACACCCAGCCCAGTACGAAGCTTGTGTGCGATGTTTTTTTATTTTTATTTTATATGGATGAAAGGCCCACTTGGAATTTACGAGTGATTTTAGGATTAGGCTTCGGGCCTAAAAGTTTATTATGATGGAATATGGACTTTTCTTCAGCTTGATAGTTAGGTTAAATTCAGTTAATATTTTATGGACCAAGTGAATTTTATTTTAGTTGGTATTGGACCCAACCAAGTTATGAAATGAGTTAGGCTAGTTTGGAATGTGAGTCAAGGCCCAATAGTATTTATAAAAAATACTCGATCCAAGAGAAAGATGGCGGGTAAGCAAAATATATTTTTGTTAGACTGTTCTAACTGGCGCAACTTATGAACTCTCTACAATATCCAAATTGTGGGCCAAATATCTTGGAATGGGCCCTAAAGGCCCAGGCCTCTGAGAAGCCAATTCCCCACCTTGCACGTCTCTTTCCATTAGTCACAACATGCACGTCTCTACATGTATTTATACACTTTATGCATAGCCTCTTGCACGTACTATCATTCATGCATCTTAGGGTTTTCAAAGCCACAATAGCCTCCCACAGCCTCCAGTCCACGTCTAGGAAAACAACCAAGAGCCACCCCACTGCCAAAACTCCNAAAAAAAAAAAAAAAACTCAAAACCATCGTGTGATAGCCAACTGCCTAGCTCACGTGAAACCGAGAGCCACTGTGAACCCTGACCATCACGTTGCTAGCTAGAGACACCACAACACAGCCGTGCAACACCCCCAGTCACTACCACAAATGAACCTAGCCTGAAACGCAACACGGTGTCCAGTCCCATGGCCCTGCTGCGCCAAATCACCCACTGCACCACAGTGCAATGCAAAAACCACCGCACTTTCGTAGGAACTGCCCAAAACCACCACCATCCTTGATTCTTCACATCTCAGCTACCAAGGTTGCACCATATGGCAAGCTCTGTTTTTCACACCAAAAAATAGAGCAGCCCATGTCCACGCCGACAACCTCGTTTCCTCCACACCTTAACCGCACGGGCCCCTGCTCGTGCTCCTCATATCAAAGCCAAACACCGCCAGCGACGGAAGCTGCCACCCATTGCCTCGACTACTCACCGTAAGCCGTTGTCTCTTTCTCTCACTCTCCGTCCTCTCTCTCTCTCTCTCTCTCTCTCTCTTTGATCACGCTCTCTCCGACTCTCTCTCAATACTCCGCCGTCGACCTCTGCCTAGTCCCTTGCTAAGCCGCACACCTCTTGCCCTCTCGGTATGCCTCAGTCATATCACCACTTCATGTTTTCATAGTTTCAAATAGAAACAATTTTATTGCCTTTTCGTAAGGCTTATCTTGAGGTATGAGGTTTTTTATGAAATTAAAATTTTGCCCTCTTAGTTGTAAAACCAAACATGAGGGTTTTAAAAGTGGGTTATCTTTACTTTGGGCCACATCTGCTTGTTTTCTACTGGGTCCCTTTTTATTTTTTGAGTGTGTTATGTTAAGTTATTTTGAAGTTACATGTTTTTGGGTTGGGCTCGGATTCTAAATTATTTTGGCCGGGTAATATTTTTATTACAACAAAATTTCATTATTTTAAGTGGGTTGAGCTCGATTTCTTAAATGGACTGGGGTTTGTGTTGAACTTAGATTAAATATATTAAGTGGATATTGATGGATTTGGAAAATGATGGCATTTTAGGGTTATGAGAATTTTAGGTTTTGAGAAGATAAAATAGGACGATTTTTTTTAGCATTTCAGGATTAGGATACGTGTTCGATTGAAAATTTACGGAAATTATGTGACAATTGTATAGGTGGCGATTAATTGCACACAACACAGTTGTGGAAAAGTTTTGAAAAGCTAAAAAGTCCAGATAAGCAGGATTCCTATACTAGACTTTGCATAAAGGAAATGAACTGATGTCAATTTTGAAAAATGTGCATGATTGATTATGAAAAGAATTTTGAAATAACCTCAGTTATTTGTTTGGCATTATTCATGAAATTTGTATAAAAGAGACAAGTATTTTCGTTATGACTAGTATAGACATGAGATAAATTCTTGGCATTCTGTTTCTATACTATGCAAAAAGAGCAAATATGAAATTAATGAAAATTTGTGCATGTGATGTAAAGATGTTCTGAATCTATTTTTAAATAGGTGAAATGATCTGAATCTGCTTCCACACTCTATTGTGATATGATGTGACATCTGAAAAACCATTGGCATGATTTTCTGATTCTGTTTTCTATTCTGTTCAGTTAAGGCCCCACCATGGGTGATAATAGTAGTATAAGACCCGGTCACCGGTGATAGTAGTGGTATATGACCCTGCCACAGGTGATAATAGTGGTATACGGCCATGCCACGGTTGATAATGGTGGTATACGGCCCTACCACGGATGATAATAGTGGTATCATGGGTATAATGGCGGTTTATAACTCTACCATGGGGGTTAAACATGGTATTTATCCCGATGTGATGCTCTGATATTATGAAATAAAGATGAGGTCTCAGTTTATGATATGCCAAATTATTTTATTTTTGAATAAGAATGTTTATGAAAGTTTCGCTCTAATATTTTTGAAAACATGTTTTGATTATGCATTCTGAAAGTTTATATTCTAATTTTGCGTTCTGAACTCTGTAAATGCTCATGTTTATATACTAGTATACGTTCTGTGCTTATTGATTTGTTGATAACTCACCTCTTATCTACATAATATTTTTCGGATAATTTTGATGCCTCAGCTGGAAGTCAAGAGTATGAAGTGTTAGTAAGATTTGATGGTCGTAGCGGAATAAGTACCAAAAGGTACAAATATTTATTGGAGAGTTTTATTTAGTATATTTATTATTTTATGTTATTTTTGATATTTTGAGTCATGAATATTTCCAAGACTTTGCGGAGATTTTGATTTATTTCATTGAGGTATTTCTTTGGTGACTTGATGGAGGAGCATATATTTTTGGTTTTGAATAAATGAGTTTATATTTTGTGAAAAATTTGTAGTATATAAATACATTATGGGAGATGATTTTAGATTGTAAAAGATAACTCTTCGGACCTCCGGGGTCGGGGCGTTACAAAACCTCCATTCAAGTTGGCTCCCTCTTGACTTATCTAGGGTCTCTGGGTTGATGGGAGGACACCAATTGTAGCGCCCTGATCCCGGAGGTCCGGAGAGTTAGCTCTTGTAACCTAAAACCATCTCTCATAACATACTTATATAATCCAAATTTTCCATAAAATATAAATTCATTTTTTTAAAATAAAAAATATATGTTCCTCCATCAAGATTGGAGACACCGAATAAATACCTTAATAAAATAAATTATGATTTCCACAACGACTCGGGAATATCCATGACTCAAAATACCCACATAACATAAAATAATTTCTCTACTAAATAAAAGTCCCAAATAAATATTTGTACCCTTTGGCACTTATTTCTCTATGACCATCAAACCTTACTATCACTTTCTATTCTTGACTTCCAGCTGAGGTATCAAAATCATTTGAAAAATATTGTGAAGATAAGGAGTGAGTTATCATCAACTCAGTAAGCAAAGAATATATACTAGTATGTAAACATGAATATTTACAGAGTTCAGAATACAAAAATAATTATAATTATTTTCAGAATTTAGAATCAGAACATGATATAAAAAATAACAGAGTAAAAGTTCAAAAATATTCTTATTCAAAATTCCTTTGGCATAGCATAAACTGGCACATCACATCAGAATAGAATTTCATGTTTAAACCCTGTAGTAGGGTTGTACAAATCTCGGCAGTCAACTGAGCAAAAATAGAATGTGAAATCTTTCTCTTCTTATTCTCAAAGCCCCGAGTATGCATACAGGAAAGACCATGTAAGAAACCTCTTTGGCTTCCAAAGTGGATGCACCGGAAAATAGAAAATTTAGTACCAACCTGAATAAAGGCCATATTTTACACCCACGGTAAAGTCAGAACGGAACAAAAACAAAATATCATGCCACAGGTTTCAGAAATCACATCATATTATATCAGAGTACATAATATTTTCAGAACAGAACAAAATTAGATCATAAAATATAATTTGCATAGTTCAGAAACAAAATGTCAAAATAACTCATGTCTACATCAATCATGGTAGAAAATACTTTATTCTTATACTGAACTTTATCAGTAATGCAGAATAAATAACTGAGACTGTTTAAAATTCATTTTCATAACAAAACATGCATATTTTTCAAAATTGACCTCAGTTCATTTCTTATCTAAACGTTTTAGCTTTTCAGAATTTTCTCACAATAATGCCGATCAAATATTAATCGTCACTTATAAAAATCACATAGCTTCCATAAATTTTTTATCAAACATGTATTTCGATCCTTAAACCTGGATTGCTAAAATAACATATTTTTCCCAACATGTTTAAAATTCTCTTAACCCTAAAATATCATTACTTCTCACATTTATCGATATTCTCTTAATTTGTCCGACTAAGGCAATAATCTCTAAATTATTTATTTCTGAAATCTAACTAATAAAAAGTTAATACTAGATTATATAATTTAAAATCCTAAAATATTTTCTGTTAAACAACTTTTTGGATGAATTTAAAGTGAGACTAAGCCCACTTAGAATAGCATAAAAATTTTATGTAATCCAACTGAGGCCCATCATAAAAATCAGGCCCAACCCAAATTTCCAATTCAAAGCACACTCTGCATTGACTGCTTAAAGGGGCATAAATATAATTAAATCTAAACAAAAGTTTACTCTACTTTGCGTAAAAACTTTGCAGGAAAACTTAAACCGATCTCT
The DNA here is from genome assembly GCA_003123785.1 of Pterocarya stenoptera. Taxonomy (NCBI): domain Eukaryota; kingdom Viridiplantae; phylum Streptophyta; class Magnoliopsida; order Fagales; family Juglandaceae; genus Pterocarya; species Pterocarya stenoptera. The sequence goes on from QEOT01002670.1 coordinate 55,177, forward strand.
TTCATTTTACTTGAACACAGCCCAATTGTTCATTGTGGGTAGAGGGCGGTGGACAATTACTGAGGGAAGCACGAGCAGCGATAGGTGGTTGGGCACTGTGGCAGAGCACTAAGAGAGGGAGAGAGAGGAATCGTTACTCACGGCAAGGAGAGAGAGAGAGAGAGAGAATACCTATGTAGAGTATTAAATGTAAACACGTTGAAGTAAATGCTTCTAAATGAATTAATTTGGTAAATAATATTACAAGACTATTTATACTAGTTACAAGAAGTAAAGTAAAAATACAAATAATTAAATACAAATAGAGGAAATTACAAACAAGGACCCAGCAAAATACAGAATAAAATAACACTTTAAGAAATAAAAAATTAATACAACAATTATAAATTGTAAGACTCCCCCTCAAGATGTAGAGTAAATGGAATGAACTCCCATCTTGGTGATCAAAGTAGAGAATTGTTGATTGGCCAAAGCTTTAGTAAGAAAATCAATAAATTGGTGCTGAGAAGCAACATGAAATGTCTTAATAACCCCAGCCTGAAGCTTGTCCCGTACAAAATGACAATCAAGTTCAATGTGCTTTGTGCGTTCATGGAAAACGGGATTAGTAGCAGTATGGAGAGTAGCTGTGTTATCACAAAACAAATGAGCACTATTAGAATGAGAAACTTGAAGGTCTGAAAGTAAGGTAAGAAGCGAAACAATTTCACAAGTTATAGTGGCCATCAAATGGTATTTAGCCTCTACAGATGAATGAGAAACTGTTTGTTATTTCTTGGATTTCCAAGACACCAAAGAATCTCCAAGGAAAACACAGTAACCAGTGATAGACTTCCATGTATTAGGACAAGAACTCTAATATGAATCTGTGAAGGCTTTAATCTGAAGAGAAGAATTAGCTGAAAAAAACAAACCATGTCCTTGATTTGGTTTTACATACTGCAAAATATAGTAGGTAGCTTGTAAATGAGGCTCATGTGGCTTATCCATATACTGACTAAGTCAATGAACATAGAAAGTTAGATCAAGCCTTGTAATGATAAGATATAACAATCTAGTAATTAATCTTCTAGAAACAGTAGGATCACTTAATAAAGCACAATTATCTCTACTAAGTTTCAAATTCTATTCCATTGGAAAAGATGTTGGTTTAGTACCAAGAAACCCAGCATCTTGTAATATTTCAAGTGTATACTTATGTTGGCACAAAGAAATACCTTGAGGAGACTGTGCAACTTCCAAACCAAGGAAGTATTTAAGCTGCCCCGGATCCTTTATCTTAAATTTGGTGTCTAGTAATAGTTTCAAATTATCAATAACATGTGAATCATTACTTGCAATCAATATGTCATCAACATACACAAGGAGTGCAATAAAAGAATCACCATTGGAACGGGTGAATGAGGAGTAATAAGCTATTGATTGGTTAAAACCAAGCTCAAGAAGAGTATTAGAGAACTTGGAAAACCATTGACGAGATGCTTGCTTCAATCCATAAAGGGACTTATTTAATTTGCACACTTTAGACTCCCTCTTAGTATCAAAACCAGAAGGAGGAGTCATGTAAACTTCCTCAAGTAAGTCACCATATAAAAAAGCAAAAGCGTTATTCACATCAAGTTGAATCAAAGATCAATTCTTAACAGCAGCTATGACAAGAAGTGTATGAACAATAACCATTTTTGCCACAGGTGAAAAAGTTTCAGAATAGTCCAAACCATGATGTTGGGTATACCCCTTAGCAACCAATCTTGCTTTGTAACACTCAATAGAACCACCAGCTCTATACTTGATTTTATAGACATATTTACATCCAATGAGCTTTTTTCCAGTAGGTAAAGAGGTAACAGTTTAGGTATTATTATTTTCTAAAGCTACAATCTCGGTGGCCATTACATCTCTCTAATGAGAGTTCTTGACTGCCTGATAGTAAAACTCAGGCTTTATCTCAACAGTAATAGCTAAAATAAAGGATTTATGTTTAGGAGACAACCTATGATAAGAAACAAAATGATTAAGATCATACTGAGTACCTTCTGGTATAGGAACAGAACCTGTGGAATTTGATGAAGAGTGTGCAGTAAGGGAGTTGCAATAATAATGCTGTAAATAACTAGGAGCTCCTTTAAGTCTAGATGATTTATGGATTGGAAGAGAAGCAGCAGATGATTGGATTGGTTCAAGATCTGTATTGAGTTGTGATGAAGTGGGGAAAGGTAAATCTGAAGGAAAAGAATCCTCAGCAGTAGGTAAAACTATATTTGGAGGTAAGGAATTTTCAGCAGTAGATATAGTTGAAGGCACATGATATTGATCAAAAGTTGATGTTTGATTGGGAAAAGGCAATGGAATAGAATTAAAATGCATTGAAGTTGAGTTAGATGGAGAGGCAAAAGGTAAAGGAAAAGAAGATTTATAAGGGAAAACATGCTTATGAAAGACAACATGTCTTGAAACAAAAGTATGTTGGTAGCAAGATCTAAGAGCTTATAGCTCCACATGAACAAACCAGAATCGGTTTGTAATTGATTAACTCATCCCAAAGACCTTTCAACTTTGTAAAATAGGCACTAACATTCAATCGGCCTTGAGAAAGAGTCGAAATCAACTTTTGTAACTGGAAAAGACGGGGGCCATTCTTCTGAGAGAATCGCTCCTTGATATCATTCCAGATCTCATGTGCATATTATGTAGAGAATACTAGCAGAAATCTCAAACGAAACAGAGTTAAGAATCTAGGATATTACCATGTTATTACATCGTATCCAAGAAGCAAGCGTCGGATCGGTTGGATTTGAAGGTTTCAGGACACTTCCATCAACAAACCCTAACTTATTCTTCGCGGACAAAGCCATGTGCATCGATCGAGGCCACGAGTGATAGTTATCACCATTGAGAGACTAAGTAACTAGAACAATACCATGACTATCTCCTGGATGAAGAAAGAAAGGACTTGAAGGTTCTGCCATCGAAATCGAAGAGGAAGACAAAGGGCTCGAAGCCATGAGAGAAGACTTCTGATACCATATTAAATGTGAACACGTTGAAGTAAATGCTTCTGAATGAATTAATTTGGTATACAATATTACAAGACTATTTATATTAGTTACAAGAAGTAAAGTAAAAATATAAAGAATGAAATACAAATGGAGGAAATTGCAAACCAAGAACCCAGTGAAGGACCCGGTAAAATACAGAATAAAATAACACTTTAACAAATAAAAAATTAACACAACAATTATAAATTGTAATATATATAGAGAGAGAGAGAGCTTTCGTCAAGGAAGCAGACGGGGACCGAGAGAGTTAGGGGAGCAGCAGTAGCAGCTAGGCAACGTGGGGGGTCAAGGTGGCTGAGTGGGCGTTGGTCTGTGGGTGTTCAGATGGGGATGAAATGCTCTGTTTTGAGGAGCAAAAACAGGGTTCTCTATGCAGGTGGCTGCCGGTTTCGCGTGGAGTTGTGCAGTGGGCTATCATACGGTTGCTGAGCAGGGGGCGCTATGGTGGTGTAGGGTTGTTTCACGGTATTTGGATGTGTTGCGGGTTGGAGGTTGGGTGAGTTTACATGATCAGTTGTGGGGTAACAACTTGTGGAGGCAACGGCTGGGATGGGGTTCACGGTTTGCCAATAAGCTGGGCAGTGGGGTGGCTCTCGGTTTGGCCCCAGTGTGCCATGGTGGTGCACGGCTAGAGGAGCTGGAAACTACAGCAGTTTTCGTGCGACGTACGTGGAGGTTGTGCTTCACTGAAGCTTTGTGACTTGAGTAGTTTCTCTATGTGCAGGAGGGATAAACGTATTTATATATGCAGGTGATTGAGAACCAAAAGGAAACCTAGAGATGACAAACGTGCATGTGGAGGAAGCAGATGCGATGAAGCTGTGCATTCAATGACAAATGTACGTGAAACATGATTGAAACTTGCATGAAGAGGAGTCTGGCATGGTTCTCATGGCTTGGGCTTTTTGGCCCATTTCAAATATTTGGACTCACATCAGGTAGTGTATAAAAGAACTAACTAGGTTTTTTCTCGAGTTTCGACCCTCCACTCAATTTCTCCAAAAGAAAAAAAAAATAATAATTCAATTTGTCCAAAAATTTTCTCGACTCTCAAAAAGATTTTTCCATCGGACGCTAAAATGTTTTATGAATTTAACTAAATTAGCAAGCTCACAAAAACTCGTTATCTACCAAAATTTAAAAAAAAAAAAAAAAAATTTAGGACCGTAGTCTATTCTAAAACTATTTATTCGAAATCTCAAATGATTTTTTTTTTTGGTACAAATAAACCCCAACAAAAATTTTAGAAAGTGGGCCGGGTTTGGTGCTGGGCCCGGTGTTACACCAATTTATTCACCCGCACAACAACTTATATATTTGCATGTGTTTGTTACTTGTTAGGATCTTCATTCGGCCTCCCTGCGTATCTGTATTTATTAATTACCTTTTATTAATACAATCCAGTCTGAACAAAAATCTCAGATCCAATGAAACCCTTCCGAGGAAAAAAGTGCCATCGGTTTCAAAGTTTTTGCAACCTAGCTAGCTAGCTAGCTATCTCTAGTTTCTCAGTTTCTTTTTTTTTTTTTTTTTTTTGAAAGAGTTTCTCAGTTTCTTTTGAATCTTTGGTTGTATTAACTTTTGCACCATTGATATGATCCTTGCCTTCGTAGCCAAATAAGCAACCTCAAAACTATTATATTCTTCATAATTAATATTCATATAGTGATCATTAATATAAAGTGATACCAAGTATTAATGGCATCCATAAAGTACAAGTGTAGTGTGTATATATATATATATATATAATATATATATATATGTTGTAGATTGATGAAGTAAATATTGGACACCCAAGCATAAATTACAACGACATGCATGCGCCAGCCATATTTAAGCAGCAAGCTGTATTGGAAATGACACACCTAATAATTAACATCTAAAACCGTGATCTGACCACTGACTGAGATAGCCAACCACTGTAGAAGCATTCCTAGCTAACGTATACCCTCTCGGCATTTGTCATCTGCAAGTAGTAGACTTTACTAAGTAAACCAAGACGGAGCTTCAGAGAATCAAAGCCTGCCAATCCAACTAGTAGTCCAGAAGATCGTGGCCATACGTTTGTCCATTCATCTTTCTGCATGAAGGAGAAGTGGCATGCATTCGTGGGTTTGGTCTTTTCTTGCTCTCTCTTATACTTTACTGTTTCTTGAATGCGGTAGGGGAAGATGATGCCCCATGATGGCCATTAGCACCAACCGGAGGAGTGGTGATTGAAGTTGCTTGCTGATTTTTGATCTGCGATTTTCCTGTCCGTTTACTCTCCGATTTTTGTCCTGTTTGCCGTACCTTGACTCCTCGTATCATCTGGGAGGTTTTTATTCAAAACATCTTAGAATTAAAAGCGAAAATAAAATAATTTGTAGGATGAGAAAATCAGATGGCCATGCATATGCGTACATATTTGCCACACTTGACGTCTGAGTAGATGACTATGAAGTCTCCTTCTTGGAGTCCGTTGGCCCTCACAAAATCTCCTGAAATAATACTCTCAAAGTAAGTAAAAGAAAAAAGTAATCAAAATGGATAAAGCTATGCCAAAAAGATATAACCCACCTGTGTTTTCAAGCAGATACATCCTGCTTTTATTATTTGGCCAATACCTGCAACTCCATGAGAGGAGAAAAACAAAAGGAACAAAAAACCAGCGATTATTTTGACTTTACTAAAATGAAAGATGAAATGAACATAAACGAAATTAAGATTAAGATTTATTAGTTTAGAGTAATTTTAAATAAAGTCCTAGAAGTCTTGCATATATAAGCTTTTCCTAAAAGTACTGTGGGCCCTTTAAGAGAGTGAGTTTTTCGCACTTTCCACAATGAAGCCTACTTTTTCATAAAAAAACTTGCGAGCTAGTGTCGAGCATTTAAGTTTGCATATATCATTTAAGGTTTGTATCGAACATTTAAGGTTTTTATATATCATTTCTTATTACTTTATACCTATAGCGCATGTTCCATACACGGGAGGTCCCTATGTCTTCCATGGCAATAGAAATGCCATCTCTTGCCTCCAACTCTGGAAGATGGGTCTCTGCTTCCTTCTGATAAAATTTCCAAGTTATCCAAACCAAGTTTTATTGGCCCTTATAAAAGCTTATATATCAGCAAAGAAGGCCGGAAAAAAAAAAAAAAAATGAACCGTCCACTATCAAAGAAAGAAATGGAGACTACCTTTGGCAACACAATTCTTCCAAGGTTACCAACATCGCTCTGCTTCAGCACCTTCTGGAGTAGAAACCTCAAGTTCTTCTCCGGTTTCCATCCCTATTCAATCAACCCACAACACACGCATCATTCATTATTCGAAGGACTAAATTATCAGAAAATGTTACCCATCTCTTCCCTAAAATATTACAGCATTTCACTTCTGGAGTGAAAATCAGAAACGAAACAACGAGCCCACCTGTTGTTTATCCGATGCAACTCTCCCCGGAAAATTCTGCTCCTGCATGGCCGCTGTATGATTCGCTGGGTGTCCAATTGCAACCTCCATGGGCATCACCGGCGAGGCCGAAGCAGCCCCACCGTTAGCGGTTACAGAGGGCCAGTACATCCAGTTTCCTGGATTGGCTTGAGCTGCTGTGTTGCAATTGTCATTCCCAATCGACCTAGTATGCCGATCCGTATTCTGGCTTGGGTGCTGATTTTGCTGGTTGTGATTATTGTAGTGTTGCCTGTGGTGTGATAGAAACCGCCTTTGCCTTGCCATCCTCTTCTTCCTTGCTTCTTTAGTAGCTGAAGAACCAAACCTCAACAGCCTCTCGTCTCGATGACCACTAAAATAACGTTGATGTGGGTATTGATTTCCATAGCCTGCACAAGCTTGTGGAGCCGGGTGAAAACTATTGTCTGGGAATGAGTTGTAATGAGATGCCAGAGCAAACTGTGATGGAGGCCATGAATGTGAGGAGCCCAGCATTTGATACTCCATCGTTGTAGCTGTGTAAGGACTGTGGTCATTGATATTAGAAGCTCCATCTGTATAAGGACCAGTACCTATACACCCAACCATTGGAGGATACGCCGATGGAGCCTCCAGTACGGCGGTCGGCTCTGGAACATAATGCCGTTGAGGGATCCATGTCGACTGGGTAGTGAAAGAAGGGTTTGATTCAGGAGTCGTGGTATATGAATTGAGATTAGCGTTAGGGTTAGGGTTTTGGAAAGGGTCTTGGTGTTGGTTGGGAAAATGAGTGGATTCTTCTTTGCTGCGTCGACTTTTCTGAAGATGGTTACTCTGAACCCATTCAAGTACAAGTTTTAACAGCTGCTTCATGGCCTCTTTTCCTCCACCCAAGCGCTTAGCTGCACTTTCGATGGTGGCCTTCTTGATCCTCACACTCCTCAGGTCTTCAGCAGAGACAGTCTCTTTGTTAGTTCTAAGCCATTCCAAGAACACCGTGGCCATGTCTTCCGGTTCCTTCTCCTCTTGGGTCTCTTCGTTTTTAGTCTGTGATATCAGCTGTTCATGTTCTCGATGAGCATTTTCTTGCATTGCATGTTCCTCTCGGGACATTTGCTCTAATTGTTTGAAGTCCTCCGGGGGATTATCACTTCGAAAGATACATGACGGATAAAAAAAATCGTTGCTTTCAATCAGATCCATGTACCCCAAAGTCTCCATCACATCCATACAGTCCACACCTTCAAGGCTGCCATCAAGCGGCTTAGGAGTCTCGGTGGAGGGGGAGGACGCTAAGGCTGCCGGGGGTGCATCCATTGGATCATGCTGGCCGTGGTTGAAACGACACTTCTTCTGATCCTCATCTTCCTCTGCATCGGATTTCAGAAGCGCCCAAGAAGCAGCGTAAGAAGACGAAGAGGTCGAAGATGATGACGACGAGCAGGTGATGGCCTTGACTGGTGCTGGAATGGATGATGACGATGAAGATGGTGACATGCAAGGGAAATCATGAGGGAGAGGAGGGAAATGATCAGAATATAGGATTGAAGCATCATGGAAATCAGCTAAAAGATTATATTGTTCATTTGCAAGCCAGATCTGCCTGTCATCAACACCCAGTAATGCTTCTTCTTCCTCCATCGCATCAAACCCACTAGAGTTCGTATCAATATTTCTAAACTCTTCATTCAGATCTTTATCTTGCACTTCTTCACCGTTCATTTTTTTTATTCCCAGAAATGATAAAAGAGGGTGCGTGTGCGGGAAAAGCAGGTTAAAACTTGAAACCCTTTTCCGTTCTGCTGCTCTCAGATGGAGTTTAGAGAGAGAAAGAACGAAGAGCTAGACGAAAATGAGAGAGAAGGGGATAGGGTTTTCTATGTGCGGATATGTGCAACAGAGGCTGTTTTGTTTCTTATCAAGGAAGCAAGAGGTGGAAGGGCCCGCTTTTTCTCTCAGATCCTCAAACAAATTAAGAAGCAACATAAAGCATCTGGTCTATCTCCACATGAGCAATTAATAAGATAACATAAACAATATCGATCACCAATTTACCAAAGGAAAGCGACCTCTCTTCTCTAATCTACGACTTTGTTACTTCGTATAAATTGTATCATTATCAGAGAAAACAATCCAATATTTCTATATATACAACATCACAGAATCAAGAACAACAATTCAGGCTGACAAAAAACAACACTAATTCACGAACACACAAAATAAAAGATACTATTTTTACACTGGAGACATCGGAAACCAAAGAGAAACGCGAAGCCCGGGCTCAAATCTGGCAAACCAATTGACACGACCCTTTTCGACACACCCACATGCCCAAACCTTTCTATAACGTCTCAAACCCCCATGCCTGTTCTGGTTTGTTCTAGGAAGTTCACTTATCTGATCAGCACTCTTTTTGCGAATTAGTTGAAAACATTTTTGTTGTTACTTTTACGGGGTTTTACCCCATAACTTGAGAGAAAGAGAGAGTGTTTTAGGCTTCGATTGATTACTCTTTTCAGATGAGTTATTTTGTTAAAATTTGATTATAATATAATTTTTAATATTATTATTATTTAAAAATTTAAAAAATTTAAATTATTATTATATTTTATATAAAAATTTAAAACATTTATAATAATAAGAGTTTGATTGCTAGCAAACATGCACGGAACCAAAACCTGGTGCCTCTTTCTTTCTCAGGCTCACTCCGGGTTCCGTGCCACCCGCCATACGTTTCCACTTGAATGGTACCACTAGCGGTGCATCAGCCTTTATGAGCAACATCAGAAAAGAGAGTAAGTTATTCTAATATCTCGTAAATGTTCTGTAAGATTGGCTTTTTCTATTCAAGGGTCCCATCCAAGACTTCCATTTTTTAAGATTAGTTATGCACATTTTAAAAGTAGTTTTACTCTGATAATTCGAAGTTCTAAGATTACTACATGAATAATATTTTGTCCTAAATAATAAGTACGACATCAGTTAATTATACATGGGAATTTCTTTTATATATGGATCAGCCTCTTCGCTTGTAAGCAACTAATAATATGTCGAACTGATATCCTGATCTTAGCCAACTTATATACTAGCTCTTAACCTTTTGATCAAAGGAAGATCGTTACCAAATTAGACAACATCAGAACATACATTTTACGTGAGCATTTCAAGTTTTTTTTAGCATATCATGTAATGGTAATATTCAAGCTCCTGATTTTTTTAAAAATATTCAGGTGATGAAGATTTGAATCGCATTAAAGTTCGAGTAAAGGTCATTCCTTATTGCATGGATCGATCGTTGCTAGACGAACGAATTCTAGAGAAAACAAAAAAATAACTATCCATTTTATACGATCGATTTGCACTTGTACGTACTTGAATAAGAATAATTAGACTTCCCGACCAAAAAATAAATAAATTTAGGTTCTGTTTTATTTTGTTTCGCCTTATGTCATATCGATCGGCAAAAGTAAAAATCTAGCTAAAGGATAAATTAAATTAATATTTATTAGTAGTGATGTGGATGACAGAAGGTACTTGCATTGATCGCATGCGTGGAATCAGCTGGGTACGTGGAACCTAGTGGAACGGCGGGATTTGTAGTTTTTTGCGACGTGTCCCTCTTCCCATGCAGCTCCTGACGTAAACCCCCCCTCTCTCTCTCTCTCTCTCTCCACCCCTTATCCATCCACCAATAGAGAGCGCTCTTCCGTTTCAATCCGTCTTCATCAGAACGGAAATCGATACTTTCATGACATGATGCAAAATATATATATATTTATTTATACTAGCAATAGGGACGTTTGCCTAGTTTAAATTTTTTATAAAAATTATATTAGTTTTTATAAAAGAAAAATGATTAATACACAGTTACAAATTCTCCCGTCAAAATTTTGAAAACACATTAATTTTCAAAGTCGCTCTAATACCTAGGACCTTTGGGTATGGAGCTAGTGTTGAGTAGCCATAAAGTGAAATTCTTTTCTTATACTTAAACAATGAAGATCATGCTTTACGGGTTTAGGCTCATCAGTTATCCATCAGGCAAAAATGTAATATTCAATCCTGATCTGACCCAAATGCCACCGATCTTGACATTTTCCTTGCTTTTCAATGATTGATGTAGAAAAAATAGAGAGAAATAAAGAAAATGAGACATGCAGAAAAATTGAGACAGAGAGAGCTAAGAGGTAGAGCCGAGAGACTATAACAAATCCAACAACTCAAGGCCAAAAACCACCAATTCACTACCCATAGCCAAGGACTCCTTATCGGCATGGTTGAAACACTCATCGCAAGGCATTCTAGGCAACGTTATCCATTTCTTTCTCACAGGATCTAACACTTCCCACCCTCTTGGATCACAAACTAAATATACCCAATGTTCCACAATCCCCAACTGCTTTCTCAACCTATATAAACACCCACTTTTAATTATACCATTAAACTTTGTACACTACAACATAATTTGCCTTTTGTGACAGAGAAAACCGTCACCAAAAATCAAAGAAACGTCACTAAAGACATTTGATGACGGTTTAAAACCGTTACCACGACTGTCACCTAATATGCGTCACAGAATACATTTAGTGATACTTTACTATTGAACTGTCATGACGGTTGGAGTTGTTCCGTTCGGAGTGACGTTCGAACATTATATTTTTTTGTGATGCTTGAAAACTGTCACAGAAAGTAACGTTAGGATGTAAATTTTTACGTCCAAACGCCAACCCGAGCAATTTATGTTCGAATGTCATAAGTTGACGTTTGTTGATTGATTATAGTTTGAACGTATAATATTTGTGTTCGGACATTTATACATTCGAACGCATTAAACGTTTGAATTTATGTTCGAATGTTGTGGGAACACAATCCGAAAGTAACGATGATAACGTTTGGACGTGTGTTCGAACGTTAATCGTCAAATCGTGTATTTACGTTCGAACGTATGTTCAAATGTGAAATCTTGTTGGAACGTTTTTTTTTTACATTCGAACGTACAGATCAGAAATATACTAAATTCATAAAATTAAGAAATTAAGAAATATACTAATTGTATCATATTACACACCATAAATATTCTACAACTAACAATGTCTTAAAAAGTTCTAAAATTAAATAGTAAAAGTTATATACACAAATTAAAGTGAGAATTCATTTCTTCTTTCCTCGCCCACCCCGCTTCTGTTGCAATGACATAACACGCTCCATTTGCACCATCATCTCCCGCTGCACTTGCTGTTGGACTTCATTGCGCATTCTTTCTTCTTGATCTTTCTGTCGGTCCTGCAAACGCGTCTCTAAATGAGATTGTCGCTCTAAGAGGGACTCCAACTCTTGCTGCCTCGACCTCATATACTCATTCTCACGTCGTGCGGCTTCCAAATCTTTGGTAAGATTATTAATTTGTGAAGTCAAAGAGGATGAGGAGGATGAACCTGAATGCTTGAAAGATCGTCCCAAACCTCTTGTCATACTAGAGTTGGGCCCGAGCACTTGCGTGAATATGTCTATATCACTCGGAGAGGATTCTCCAGAAACTGACTGTATCTCCATCATTTTTTCCTGTCATGCCAAGGAAAACATACAATAAGTAACGTATTAAAAGAAATAAAAAATAAATTTTTCACATGTTGCATAATTTATTTAACAAAAATAACAACGCTTACATAATTATCTGCAGCAACAGGATCTATCCACTCACTACTCTCATTAGTGTGAGCAGCAGCGTAGACATGAATAAGGGAAAAGTTTTCTGGATCATCACATTTCTAACAAAGCCACAATAGCAATTTTAAAAAGATAATATTAGTACTTAAATAAAAATAGTTAAATAAATAAATATATTCTATAATATTATTAATTACCATTTTCTCAGCAAGACGGTGGAATAATCTTGAACTAGCACGATGGTGGACAGTCAAAGTGGATCTATTATTAGCATTCATAGAACTTAAATGCGGATCTATTATTAGTATACAACAAATGTACTCTTAATGAAAACTCACCAGCACACGGCTTCGAATGTGCTCCTTAATCTCGAGCGAAACATCTCGCCATGATCGCACATAAAATGGAACATAAGCTTGGACAACTGTACCAATATATGAGGAAAGCGCTGCTGCACTATCATCCACGCCTCCAGTGGAATTATCAGGAATGTTGACCTTGAGCTTTCCATGCCTTCGGCATTTCTCAAGAGAAATGCCACGTGTATAACCACGACCGCGACGAGCGGATGCATCAACTATTAGATATAATATAATATTATCTATATAATTATTGAGATAAAAGTATTGATATATAATTAACTATGTTGTTATTTTCTTACTGGTAGGCGTCGACTGATTGTCGTTCTCTTGTATCTGCACTTGATCTTCAGGAGGGAAACACTCGGGTGGGGAGTCCTCAATAGGTTGGGGACTTGGACTAGGCGGAGGGGGTAAATTTCTTCGTTGTTGTTTTGGCGGCATCCTTGAGGCATGATTAATATGATAAAGAAAATTAATTAGAAAAAATTATTGAAAAGTTAAATATTTTATAGTTACATATATGAATAGAATATTTAATACTTTTATTCTTCATCTTCGGATGTATTTTCCATGCTTGTTTCAGAATCTCCCTCAATAGCATCTTCGTCGTCGTCATCAACCTCTTCTTCGTCCTCCTTATCCACTTCCTCCCCGGATTCTGCTTCATCTTCTTCTTCTGACTCTTCTCCTTCTTCTTCTTCACTAACTTGAATTGAATGATCATTTAATACGGACGGGTCAAGAAGGACGGGTGAGACGTCATCTCTACACAAGGGGAGCAACTCGAGTGCACCGAGGTCAACGAACAAGTTAATACCCTCTCCATCTTCTTGGTAGGCCTCTACTATCGGAGAGTCATCTTCATCTCTACTATTCTCGTAATCCGCACTCGTTCCTGCTTCATAAATATTTCGAGGAACGAATTTCTGTACTACTCGCCAAGTTATCTCTCCGCTATCTTCATCAACACTTTTCATTGGATCAATCAAGTAATAGACTTGGGTAGCTTGACAAGCCAATACGAATGGATCATCTTCGTACCATTTAGATGCCGTATTAACACTCATAAAGTTATTATCCCTATGTATCGACATCCGACCACCGCCTAAGTCCCACCAATCACACTTAAAGACATATGTTACAGACCCACCCAGATATTTCAATCCGATAATATCACGTATGACACCATAATAGTCAATATCGTCTGTTCCATGACTTCCCTCGACCAACACACCACAGTTTTGAGTCTTTCTATTACGTTCACGGTCCAGAGTATAGAATCTATAACCTCGAACAGTGCATGCAGTGTATCGAAGTGCTCTATTAGAGGGACCACGGGCCAATGCATACAATTCAGAAGAAACTAATCCGGGATCATGAGCATGTTGTTCCAAAATCTATCAATTTCAATAATATATATGTATTAAAAGTAACCCAGAATTAAAACATTATAAATCAAATAATCACAATGTAGTTTTAGTTCATACACGTTGTTCAAACCAGTCGAAAAATTCTTCCTCGTGTCTTGCCTCTATATTCTCTACGCATTCCATCTTAAGTTTATCCATGTGATCACTGTGTATATGTGCAAAAGTTATAATTAAACGACATTTGACTATAATTTCTCAAAGCATGCAACAACATACCTGAGATAGCAATCAATCTTTCGGCAATTATTTAACATGTACCAACGAACTTTAGCCAACTCTCTATCAATTAAATCGTAACCCGTTTGTTCACCCAAGAGTCGTACATTCTGGGAAAACACTGATAGCTCACGAGGAGGCGGAGCCTTAAGATCAGCATTTCGCTCTTGACGATTAAATCGTGTCTCAACATTACGAAGATATAGAGAGCAAAACGTTAACCATTCATCGTGTATATAGGCCTCTGCTATTGAACCCTCAGCTCTAGCTTTATTCCCAACAGTGCACTTTAAACGACCCAAATATCTTTCAACTAGATACATCTAACGGAACTGCACCGGACCACCCAATAAGGGGTAAGTGTATTGCTAAATGGACCATGACATTAAAAAATGATGGTAGAAAAATCTGCTTAAATTTATAAAGTATGGTAGCAATATCTTCATCCATCCTATGCAACATATCTCGATTTACTACTCGAGCACATAAATATTTAAAAAACATACATAGTTCAGTAATGGCAACACGTACATTAGATGTCAGCTTCCCACGAATTCCCATCGGTAATAACTTCTGCAAACGAACGTGGCTGTCATGACTTTTCAATCCACTAATTTTTCAATCAATAAGACTCACGCATCTACCGATATTTGAGGCATAACCATCTGGTAACTTTACACCTTGCAACCATTTGCAGAAATCCATCCTCTCCTCCCTGGTCATCGTAAAACATGCATGCGGCATGATCACCCTATTGTTGTCCACTCGCAAATGTAGATTATGTTTAATTTCCATTCTCTCAAGATATTTTCTTGTCTTGATCGTGTCCTTTGTCTTTTTATTAATGCTCATCAATGTACCCAGTATATTATCACATATATTCTTCTCTATGTGCATTACATCCAAACTATGTCGCAACATGCAGGACGACCAATATGGCAAGTCAAAAAAAATACTACGCTTTGTCCAATTCAATTCTGCTTCACCTCTTTTTCTTTTATTCTTACCCCGGCCTTTGCCAAAATTGTTCGCTCTAATATGTTTCAGTTGTTCCACTATCTCTTCTCCAGATAACTCATTTGGTGCAATTCTGTCCTCTACTCTCCCATCAAACTTAGCACATTGGCTTCTTCATGCATGATTTGATGGTAGATAACGTCGATGACCCATGAAACACAACTTTTGAGAATATGTTAACTACTCACTAGCAGTTTCTTTATTACACGTCGGACACGCTAACTTCCCTTTAGTACTCCAACTGGAAAGATTTCCATATGCTGGAAAGTCATTTATGGTCCACAATACTACAGCATGCATCTGAAAAGTTGTCGATGTAGATGCATCATACGTTCTGACGCCTGTTTCCCAGAACTCTTTCAACTCTTCAATCAACGGCTGCATGAATATATCAATCTCACTCCCAGATGATCTCGGGCCGGGAATAAGTAACGTTAACAAAACGTTTGGTGCCTTCATGCATCTCCATGGCGGAAGATTGTACGGAATCAACACTACGGGCCAAGTGCTATAACTTGTACTCATATTCCCAAAAGGGTTGAATCCATCGGTAGTGAGTCCCAAACCCACGTTCTGAGACTCTATCCCAAACTCTGGGTATTTATCATTGAAATATTTCCATGCAAGTGAGTCAGCTGGGTGTCTCATGTATGCGTCATTCTTAACTTTTTCCTCCTCGTGCCACCTCATATCAATAGCTGTTTTTTTACACATATATAGTCTTTGCAACCTAGGTCTCAAGGGAAAATATTGCAAAACCTTAACAGGCACATTTTTCTTGGCCTTCCACCTCGACTCTCAGCATACAAGACATGCTTCTTTTCTTTCGTTCTCCTTCCAGAACAAAACACAATCATTCTTGCATGCATGTATTGACTTGTACTCAAACCCTAAACCCTTTCTCAACTGTTTCGTTTCATAAAAGTTCTTTGACAATGCACACCCATCGGGAAGAACCTCGTTAAATAAGTCTAATACCATGTTTATTGCTTTCGTCGACATCCCACACAATGACTTAATATGAAGCAACCACACAATAAACGACATTTTGGAATGTTTTGTGCAGCCTGGATAAAGCTCGCGTTTTGCATCTTCCCACATTGCTGCAAAGTTTTCAGAATCACTCCCTCAATCACTTGAGCCATTGTCGTCTACGTCATCCATAAACATCCCAGCTACAATGTCACCCAACATTTCCTCCATCTCATCTTGCTCATAATCATCATCCATGTCTCCCAAATAATTTGGATGACCGAGCAATGCATCTGCTGACTGCGCATACGGCTCATCATGCAATACACATCGGGTATACCCTAGATCCATACCGTTCACAAATATATGACTTTCAACTTCAGCCAATCCTATCGTATACAAATTTTTACACTCTCGATATGGACACTTAATGCAACCACGACTATCAGCAGAGCCTCGAGCAAAATCAATGAAGGTTCTTACTCCACGAGCATAGGCTGCGTAATCCGTTCCAAGTCTATCGCCTAGACGCATCCAACTTTTGTCCATTTATAAAAAGTTCTATCTATTAGTAACACTTAATGTACATTGAAAATTCACATGCCTGTAATGCTCCAATTGCCACTGCTAATTTTTATAAAGGTAGTTAGTCCTATCCCATTCGAGATTATATTATCCATATTGCACATATCCCGTCACTCTACTACTGTTCACGTCAGTAGAAATTTCGGCAGCACCTCCCCATAGTTCTCTAAGTATACATGTTCATTAAGAGGGATTGTGACCCTACGAACAGTATACCCGAAGAACAATAGAGGAAGACACTGAAACTTCATACTACACGTGTTCAGTAGGAGTAACAAGAATGTGCAATACAGATGATATAATCCCAAACTGACCACACTTGACAATTCAGGAATTAGTGCACACCTAAATGTACACTAATTCCTGAACGGGTCTAAGGTTATTTATGCAATGTCACACATATTCATTTAAAAACCACATGAATCTTATATATACTAAAAATGTTAGAATTGTTAAAAACATTCGGAAGCCTCATATTGTTGAACTAGATAGAGATTTACAGAATATGTCGTTGCACCTACCGACATACGTACACAATGAGGGAGAATGATCTTGAAGAAATGTCTAAACTTTAATCTAATTACTTAACTATCACAAACTTTCTGGCCTTTACAACTCTCAAGGCTAGAGAGACTTTGAGAGTCAAGCAATTTGACAGACATTTCTTCGAGATTATTTTCCCTCGTTATATAATATTAACGAGTTATTTATTTATTATCATTTTTCCTTGTATTTATTTATTATACTTAGTGTTATCCCTCTAAGTTGTTATAAGTCCAATATTATAACTAATTAGACTTATTTATTTATTATATACAAAATTTATGAGTTTATTTATTATACTTAGTGTTATCCCTCTAAGTTGTTATAAGTCCAATATTATAACTAATTAGACTTATTTATTTATTATATACAAA
>QEOT01002670.1:74002-121323 GCA_003123785.1 Pterocarya stenoptera
TAACGTTAGAACGATAAAAATTCAGAAAATTAAGTTAATTTTTTGTTTTTTTTAATGTTATATAATATAATATAGTTACTATATATATACTATATTTAAAACATATTATAGTTACTATTACATAATATATTATAGTTACTAATATAGTCTATTTAAAACATATAAATAGTTACTATTATATATTAATGTTATTAATATATTATAGTTACTATATATATACTATATTTAAAACATATTATAGTTACTATAATATAATATATTATAGTTACCAATTTAGTCTATATTTTTTTTTTGTTGATAATAGCAGATCTCATTCTATTAATAAGAGAGAGGACATAGAAGTCGACTTAAAGTTAAGTCACTTACAAGCGTTAGTAGTATCCCAGTACACTTCCGTAACTGGCAATGCCTAGTCCAACCAAAGCATCTCTACAGACCTACGTCTAAGAGATAACACATCTCTGTCCTGAACAGAGGTAACAGAACCCACAAAACAAAACTCCCTATCCGATTAATCGGTGTAGAGAGGAGGAACACCCGCCAATTCCGTTACGCGGAGGGGGAGGAAACACCATTCGGACCTAGTCCGAATGGGAACAACATTTTTTGTTTTTTTTTTTCTATAACTAACGACAAGGTAAAGAAAATACACTTTGAAACACTGTAGATGGAAAATCAGTGCACAAATATTGGAGGGAAACCGATGATCGAACAATGAGGGTCCAGAGGCGCCGGTTCTGAAACCGTCGCGTGATGCAGCATCGGAAGGTTCCTAGGTGATGCGTGAGGTCCACGTGCAGACGAGCTCCGAACTCTTCGTCCCGTGCGTGCGGGCTATGCGCCGCTCCGGTGGAGACCTCATTAAGAGGTTTAACAGATCGGCGGCAAGGTAGACTCCTGGACGTGCGCGTGTCGGAGGATGGGGGCCCGAGGAGCTCGAATCGGCTAGACCCTTTATTCGCCGAAACCTGAAAAAAGAGACCAAAGCAGAAGCGCCGACGTTAGAGAGGGAGGAGAGGAGAGGGAAGAGGGAGCCGAAGCTCCCCCTCCTCCCGCTGTGCTCAGACGAGAGAAACTCTAGAGAGCGAGGGTCTGGTTCTAGAGAGAGGGTCAAGTTCCGACAAAACCGCATGATATAGTCTATATTTAAAACATATAAATAGTTACTATTAAATATTAATGTTATTAATATATTATAGTTACTAATATATACTATATTTAAAACATATAAATAGTTACTATTATATATTAATGTTATTAATATATTATAGTTACTATATATATACTATATTTAAAACATATTATAGTTACTATAATATAATATATTATAGTTACTAATATAGTATATATATAGTTACTAATATTGTATATATATAGTTACTATTATATATTAATGTTATTAATATATTATAGTTATTATATATATACTATATTTAAAACATATTAATAGGTACTACTAAATATTAATGTTATATAATATATTACAGTTACTATATATATATACTATATTTAAAACATATAAATAGGTACTAGTAAATATTAATGTTATATAATATTTATTAACGTTCAGACGTTTCAAATACGTTGGAATGTTAATACAGTTAACGTTCGAATGTTATAATTTATTAACGTTCCAACGTATTTGAGACGTCCGAACGTTATTAAATATAACGTTCGAATGTTAACTGTATATATATCGAAAACCGAATGCCCGAAACTCATTTCTCCTTTTTCCTCCGTTTCGACGCCGCACTCCTCCGTCACCGCTGCCGTGAAACTCTGCCACAACCGTCACTAATAGGTACGCATCTTTATTTTATCTAAAAGTAGATATTTTATTGATTGATTTGGATCGATTTATATTAAAACCGAAACCGGTGATGGTTGGAAAATTGGTCACCGTAGAAATGTTCCTTGAAGTATATACTTCATTTCTATGGTGACCTTTCGCCATTTAGCCCAGTAAAAATAGGATTTCAAGCTTTCGAGAATGGCTGAGTTGACTCAGCCATTTCGACTCGTAACGTTCAAACGCTACATCAATACGTTCGAACGTATGTCGTTTCAATTTCCTAACGGTTGGCCTTCCACGTCCGGACGTATATTTTATACCTCCGGACTTTACTACATTTACGTTCGATAGTGTAAATGAACGTTCGGACGTGAGTTTTTTTAATTTTTTAAAATATTTTTAACAATTTAACGTCCGAACGTATATTTATAATGTTCGAACGTATAACATTTAAATTTATGATACGTTCTATGTTTGGATGTTTAGTTAAACGTCCGAACGTTATATCTTACGTTCGAACGTTACTAATATACGTCCGATCATTTTATTGTAACGTTTGGACGTATATTTTCTACGTTCGAACGTTAATGCAAATCAGTTTAATATTAAAATAAATATGCATCAATAGTATTCACAATTTTGTTTCATTTTCTATTTCAGGAGATGGCTCATCATTTGCATTCAAGAAAACGAGGGAGGGAAGGAGCCACTCAAGACATTACTCGGATTGGGTCTCGTACTGTTATAGTTGAGCGAGAGGCCCTGATCAACGGGTTCGACGAGCTCACCTGGGAGCAGACCAACCTGAGGGATGTCTTCCTCAGTAGAGGCTGGAGAAATATCTGCACATTGAGGGGTAAGGCATATCCCTCTATGGTTCAGGAGTTATACATGGAGATGTGCTCCATGCCTCAGCACGCATCCTCTCACACCGTGACTATATGCGGTGTGACATTTGAGTTTTCAGCTGATGTCATCGCTGACCAGCTTGGGATTCGTCGAGGAGTTCAGACATTGACTGAGGTAGATGTAGGCACTTCTACATCATCTACTGGCCCACTTGATGCATCATCAGCCAGAGATGCAGACCAGTCAGAGGCCGAGGGTGCTAAGCCTTCGGCTACGGATGACGACCGAGATGACGATTTCTACATCCTCACCGGGAGAGACCGCATGCAAGTCGAGAGGCTGAACTCCTTCCACCAAAATCATTTGCTTCCGTTCTTCTGCATGTTGCATCTTATAATTGCAACAAACGTGGATCCTGTGGAACATAAGACCACATTTAGCCGGACTCGGGCACAGTTTTTGATACGGGTGGCATGTGAAGATGCCATAGATTTGCCTCTCCTCATCTTTGACAGGATCCGTTACGAAGCGAGCATCGTCTCCAAGGACAATCTCCCATACGGTGTCCTGTTTAGCCGGCTACTACTTGCTCGGGGAGTGCCAACCCAGCCTTTAGAGCTGGCCAAAGATCATATGAGCCCCCTTGACATGACCACTCAACGACGTAGCATTGGACAGGCGAGGGGACGTCGGCCACCCCTTGTAGCGGATCTAGTTCCTCTGACGCAGCCCCAGCCTAGTGTGGGGAGTAGTGGTCAGCAGCCGACCAGTACATCTACAGGAGATGTGCAGCCTGCTTGGGTTGATGCAGTGATCTCGCAGCTGACTGCGCATATCGATCGTTCGATCGATGAACGGCTTGCGCCTCTAGAGGCGTCTGTCGCCGAGATGTCACACCGTGTACATATCCTCAACGACAAGGTTGATACCTTGATTGAGGAGTTACGGGCCTCTATAACTTTCCTGGACGGCAATATTATATGAGTGTTGTTTATATTCAGTTATCATATTTTATGTATTTTGTTTTTAATATTTGTAAGGAACAATATTATTTAATATATCTATGATTTTTTAATTACAATTCTCAATCTTCTTTAATGTTATATTTTTCAATTTCAATACTAAATCACTACACTTCAAATATACATAAACATAAATATATATTTAAATATGTATATATAAATATATACATATTTATATATAGAAACATAAGTTTATATATATATAAACATAAATATTTAAAAAATATATAAATATATAATTATATTTTGCAAATTGTGTATATATAAATGTATACAAGTCAATTTTTTAGACTTGTATCCAAATTATACAATATAAAAACCACATAAATTTAAAATTAGAACATATTTAATTTAAATTTATAAGTAACGTTCGGATGTTAATTACTAACGTTCGAACGTTTGCACCAAAAAATTTCACGTTCGCACGTACGTAGCCACACGTCCGAACGTATTTGTGACGTTCAAACGTAATTTTCTCATTCGTTAGAACGTAAAAAAATCTCATTCGTCTTTAGTGACGGTTTTCAAAAACCGTCATAGAAAATACTTTTTAGTGACAGTTTAGGGACTGTCACAAATTCCTAACTGTCACTAAAAACCAAATGTGTTGTAGTGGTTTTAATAAAAGACAAGGATGTGTAGTCCGATCTACTTGCCAGAGCAAGGCAATTTAATGCGATGTCGTCAACAAGACCCGGTAGAAGAGAATCTTATTATCTTGAAGAATGACAAAATACACTTTGGAGTAAAATACATTGTTCCAGATGGTCATACTATTCATCAATTACATATTTATAAAGTTATACTACGAAAACTCTAATCTCACAATTACTTGGTTATTCTCTCAAGCAAAATCTTTGCCTAACTTTCGCTCGAGCGACTTGTCCCACGAACGTCAAGTGAACTTTTTATTTGGCGGTTCTTGAGTCACAAACCAAGCCAAAGATTTTTTTTTTCCATTAAAAATCCACCAAAAAACTATAATGAGTCTTTGTTAGGTCGAGTCATCAAATCGAAACCCCACAATAATAAATCAGGCTCCATAAACCCAACACTTGTTGCATATGATTTTGTATTAATCACTCATCATAATTATATATATACTCACTGGCTGCTAACATTATAATTATTTTTTTTTCCACGTGTTTCATGTAATTGTTTTTTTTTTTTTTTTACAAGGTTTCATGTAATTGTTTGTTGGCCTCGATCAGTGTATACCTTGGGTTGGCAGGAATATGATTAATTTCCCAGCCTATGCTTTCTCACAAGTGGCTAGAGGTCTGAACATCGATCTTGATAAGGCTACTTTTTTACCCATTCCTAAAGATAAAATTTTTAGACGTCTCGGGAGAAGCGAATAACTTGGTCCAAAACGCCCTCGGTCAAAAGAACGAAATATAATGAACTCAGGAGGCAAAAATGTACACATTCGGGATAGATCAAGTGGAAGAACAAGTGTCAAACAAAAAAAACTGTTCATTATTGTTGTTTTTGGAATGAATATTTGGATTTTTGGCTATCAAAGCCTATAAGCAGGCCCAACTTGTTATGTTGACCTATAGACTTGTGGTCCAAAAGCTCACAAGAGCATGCTATTAACTAGGCAGGCCACATCATTCGTAAGGTGATAACGTTACAAGATGAAGTCAATTATTTTGAGACCGATAGCCCCTATAAATCAGAGCAGTTATCTCTTCCTCCCTGGTTAAGGGATAATTAGAGATAAATATAGAGAACGGATGGTTGTCCACTTCCTAGACATGCTCTTGTGCATTTATATAAATGGTACACAAAGGTAATAAATACTCTTGTAAGTGTTATTAAGATATTATATTGAGACAACTTTTCTAACATAGGCATCAGAGTCTATCTTGGGCAGCCAGTGCCATTGGGTTGTTCTTTGCAGGTCGTTTGAGTAACTAGTGGTGTAAAACACGTCCTTTACAGTGGCGTTGTCTGTGGGGCTACAGATTTTAGTGTGATTTTGACATGCCAACTACTATACGATCTCAAGCTACTCATGATCAAGAGATGAATGCAGCAGAGATAGAAGCGAGGCTAGCGGAGGCAAAACAGAAGCTAAGAGAGGCTGTGACTGTAGTGGAGTAGTTACAAAAGGAGAATGAAGAATTGACACTGCAGAACGCCACCGTATCGTCTGTCCAGAACAGGCAGGTGGAAGGAGATGCACACAGTGCAAGATGTGTGAATATGGAAGAGCTAGAAAAGAAAAAGCTACATGATGAAGTAAGTAGCCTTGTTAACAAATATGAAGAGATGGCAAGAAGGATGAGAGGATCCTCTTCTATGGAACAGCTGCTCACCTGCACTGACCTCCCTTACAGTGAAGAAGTAATGTAGGTTCCCCTCCCACTGAGGTTTAAGGTTCCTCAGATTGACTTATATGACGAGACCTTGTGGATCACATCAAAAACTTCAAAGCACACATGACCCTCCACGGCTTTCCCGGGGAGGTTGCGTGCCGTGCCTTCCCATTAATGTTGAAAGGAATAGCAAGAGGCTGATTCGGGATCCTACGCCCAGGATCCATCGGTAGCTTTGAGGAGTTGGCCAAACAATTCCTTATGCAATTCATGGTGAGTAGAAGGCGCTGTAGACCAATCGCCTACCTATTGACCATCAAACAAAAAGAAGGAAAGAGTTTGAAAAAATATCTGACCCATTTCAACAAGGAGAGACTGACCATAGAGACCAGGAGATCACATTGGCCGCCCTTTCGGGGGGTATTTGGCCATGTAGCCCGTTCATGGTTGAATTGGCCAGGAAAACGCCTTCCACCCTGAGGGAGTTTATGGACAGAGCAAAATATTTCGTGAATGTTGAAGACACGTTACATGCCCTCCTAGAGCCAAGCAAGCATGATGTCAAGTCGGAAGCCAAAAACTAGAATAGTTCCAAAGACAAGAAAATCGGGCACAGTCATCAGGATGAAAGACGAGAAATAAATTCCAATCAACAAGACTAGGGGCGCAACCTCATTCACAATAATATGAGTGTGTAGGAAAAAAAATAAGACAACAAGAGAGGAGCATCCCCCGGTAAGAGGGCACCAGTACTGTAAGTACCACCAGTTATGTACTCATTGGCCGAAGACTGTGCTACATTAAAGAAGAAGGTCACTAACCTCGTAGGAAGTCGGGAACTTGAAAGAATACTAGTTGACTATCTCAAACAAGGAAGAGGGTTATAAGCACGAAAGTAGGTGAAGCAGAAGCCCCAAACGCTAGAAGGCGGAGGAGAAACGAAGACATAATACCCCTTGACAACCAAGGGGTTAAGACCAAGCACCCCTAGGTGAAATTCGTACCATAGTAGGAGGTTTTGTTGGCAAGGGTGTAACACTAGCCAGCAGAAAGGCTCACGCCCAGAAAGCAAGATACCACGAAGTGTACATGGAGGACAGGTCCCTTAAGCATCCCAGGCTAAATGCAACCCCTACCATCTCGTTTGGAGACAAGGACTGCCAAGGGGTTCTATACCCCCACAATGACACCTTAGTCGTCACTTTGCTGATAGCCAACTACACGACCAGACGAATCGTGATAAATAATGGAAACTCAGCTGACATCTTATTTTGGGACGCCTTCACTAGGATGGCCATTAGTCTTGACAAGCTACGCTCGTCACCATCTCTACAAAAATGGTTCTCGGGAGAAGCTGTTCAACTCATGGGCGCCATTGTGCTCCTAGTACAGTTGGCCAAGGCGCCCGCATCACCACCACGATGACGAACTTCCTGGTGGTTACAGCCCCATCATCCTATAGTGCCATATTAGGAAGGCCAACCCTCAACAACTTGAAGGTAGTCACTTCCACTTATCATCTAAAAAATGAAGTTCCCAACCGAAGCAGGCGTTGGCGAGGTTTATGGTGAGCAGATCCTGGCACGGCAATGATACGTGCAGGAGCACAAAGTAGGGGCGCTTGCTGTTTGTACAGTGGATAGTGGGGGCAAATAGCCGCCACCCCCACCTTTGAACGGAGATAGTTAGAATGTAGAAGCAAGGGATGAAGACAACCTCATGCAGGCTGAAGTAAACGAGCCTTTAGAAATTATAGCACTACACCCAGAATGCCCAAACACCACTACAAGGATCGGAACGAGACTCCTGGTAGAGTACAAGGAGGCACTAAAGCGTTTGCTGGTTGAGCATAGATACGTGTTCGTATGGAGCCATGAAGATATGCCAGGAATTGACAATGCAATCATAATACACAACTTGTGTGTCAACTCAGAAGCAAATAAGGTATGCCAAAAAAGAAGGTCTTTTAGCACATAAAAATGCATGACCATAACTGAAGAAATAGACTGTCTGTTAGCGTTGGGGTTTATAAGAGAGGCTTATTATCTAGAGTGGCTCTTCAACGTGGTACTGGTCAAAAAGGCAAATAGGAAGTGGAGAATTTGCATGGACTTCTCCAACTTAAACAAAACCTGCCCAAATGACAGTTTCCCGCTTCCACGGATTGATGTCATTGTAGACGCCACCATGGGGCATAATGTTCTGAGCTTCATGGATGCATATTCAGGGTACAATCAGATCGGAATGAACAAGAAGGGTGAGGAGAAAACAACATTCATCACCGATAGAGGCCTTTGCTATTACCAAGTAATTGGAGCCTATTTCATGAAAGGGGAAAAATTTAAAAAGTGCTTAAACCAGGTATTAGTGATCCATGATCAATTTGCTTACTTCAAAATGGAATAGGTCCAGAGGGCAAATAACACAATAGCCGATAGGCTGGCCAAGGCTACCTCTACACGGGAGGATGTAGAGTTGCCATGGGAAGTAAAGAAGAAAGTGATTGAAGTTCCAGCAATTGAAAACCATGTGAATCATGTAAGGCCCCTCAGGGCCAGAGTGGGCCAAAAAGATATTGGAATACTTAGAAGCTGGCAAGCAAGGAAAGTAAGAAGGAATGATGCGCGGTTCATCAGAATTGATGGAGTCCTATATAAGAAGGGTTTCTCGGCTCTCCTGATAAGGTGCAGATCACTTGAGGAAGCACAATAGGTCCTAGCGAAGGTAAATGAGGGCATCTACAGCAACCACTTGGGTGAAAAGGCCTTGGCAAGGAAAGCTCTTAGGGCAAAATACTATTGGCCCAACGCCTTGAGAGATGTTAAGACTTTCGCAAATAAGTGTACCCAACGCCAAATCTACGCCCCAGTCCCACACTGTCTACCAGAAAAACTACTCTCTATCACTGCCTAGTGGCCCTTTGCCCAATGGGTAGTCGATTGGGTTAGCTCTTTCCAGCCAGGGAAGGGAGGGGTAAATCACATAATCTTGGCAATAGACTATTGCACGAAATGGGCGGAGGAAGAGCCCTTCATGACCATCATAGCAAAGGTCGTGACTAAGTTCTATGGAAGAATGTTGTATATAGGTTTGGCATCCCCAACAGAATAATCTCCGACAACGGGAAGCAATTCGACTCAGATTGTTATAGAGAGTGGTGCCAAGAGTTAGGCATCCAAGTAAAAAACTCATCACTAAGGCACCCATAGGAAAACATACAAACATAATAAACTAACAAATCTTTGCTAGGAATATTAAAAAAGAAACTTAGCAAAAATAAAGGAGAATGGGAGGGAGAACTCCTAGGGGTCTTATGGGCTTACAGAATGACAGTGAAGACCTCGACGGGGGAAATGCCATTTACTTTGGCCTTTGGGAGTGAAGCGGTCGCCTCGGTGGAAGTTGGCTTGCCCACACCTCGGACCAGCCACTTCAACCCAGCAGACAACAGTGAAATGCTTGAGGAGCATATTAACCTATTAGAGGAAGTAAGAAAGGAGGTAGAAGTCTAGAATATCCTCAACAAAAGAAAGGCTGAGCACTACTTCAACCAGTGGGTCAAGCCAAGATCTTTTAAAGTCGGCAACTTGGTGCATAGGAAGATAGGCGTGACAACCCAGGGTGAGGGAAAGCTCAGCCCCCGATGGGAAGGACCCAACATAGTCATAACTTGCAACTAACCGGGTTCGTACCGCCTCAAGGATAGTCAGGGAAATGAGTTGTAGCACCCATGAAACGCCGAACACTTGAAGAGATCCGAGTTAACCACCAGTGTCGAGTCTAACTCATGTGCAAACAAATGGGTGTGAAGGTCAAAAGACCTTGTGACCCCCTAGCACTTGGCCATTAGTGTCGAGTCTAACTCACGGTGCAAACAAACAGGCGTAAAGGTCAAAATCTCCACGACCCCCAACATTTGGCTACCAGTGTCGAGTCTAACTCACGGTGCAAATAAGCAGGCGTGGAGGTAAAAAGACCCCTCGACCTCCCAAACTGTTAGCCACCAGTGTCGAGTTTAACTCGTAGTACAAACAAAGGGGTATGGAGGTCAAAAGACCCCACGACCTCCCAAATAGTTAGCCACCAATGTCGAGTTTAAATCGATGTACGAAAAAATGGGTGTGGAGGTCAAAAGATTGCACAACCCTTCAAACAGTTAACCACCAGTGTCGAGTCTAGCTCACGGCCCTCAAACATTTAGCCACTAGTGTTGAGTCTAACTCTTGAGGCAAGCAAATGGGCATGGAAGTCAAAAGACCCCACAACCCCCCAACAGTTAGCCACCAGCATCAAGAGTAGTCATGATGTGAGTTAAAAGGTCGTGAAGGGCAGCAGACCCCACAGCAAACCAACTGTTGCCTACCACACTGAGCTTAACTCTATTTGTAATCGAACGAGCATAGAGGTAATAGGACCTTGTGACCCCTACAACATAGGACCAATGCGCAAACTAAGTACCTGAGAAGCAAAAATTAAACTACATAGAGCAATAAGGCCACAACAAAGGGCCTAGTTGTTTCAAAAAATCATTTGTAAAAGTCAAGGGCCAAACATTGTCCAAAACCAATACAAAGATCAAATGTCAATCAAACATCACAAATGTAAAAAATATCATGAGGAGGGGGTTCCACTAGGGCGGGCTAAGGATGCTGGGGTAGGAAAGGCGTCGGGCATAAAGTTGTGTCCTAGGGTGTCCACAAACTGACAAGACACTACATCAGGCTGAAACTCCTCCAAATCTAGGCTCTACAAGTTGGTATGAGAGTTAGCTAGCAAGTAAGCCCACAAGTAAGCCATACCAGCCCCATATTTGTACCTAAACGCCCGGCCCCTAACAGCCTTGGCACTGGCCAATTAAGGGTGCAAACGGACCAACTCCTCGTTGGCAAAAGCTAATTAAGTCCCCAATCCCTCCAACTGCTACTTCTGCTCCTTGACAATGGTGTTCAAATAGCATAAACTTTGAGCTATCTTACCTTGTGCAGCATCAGTATCTTTTTGGACCTTCTTATAGGTAGTAAACCTTGATTGTGACTATTTGTGTCTCCTTTCGCCTCAGACAACTGAATGTTGAACTGCTTGCGCTCCTCCACACACGACGCCTTCACCTCTGATAGTTCAAGTGCAAGCCTCTCGTGCTCTTCCTCTTAGGTAGACAAGGCCTGAGCATCCGCCTGAGACCGCTTGGAAATGGCCAACTTCTCACTTAGCCTAGATACCTAAGCTCGACCAAACTCCTGTTTGGACTTTGCCAATTGCAAGGCAAACCTATCACGTGCCTGGATAGATTGAGCTCAAAGTAATTCGCCACGAAGCTCGCACAGTTCATCACGGAGGAACTCAAGGTTAGTTTCCAAGTTATGGATGTGCCCATCGTCCTGTTCTAGGTAGCACTTCATCTCTGTCTTCTCATACAAGAGTTTGGTTATTTCCTTCTTGGTGTAGTGTCCAAACTTTTGCTGCTCCCTAACCTCATCCTCCAACTCGGCCCGCTCACCCATAATCCAAGCCACTAACTCGTCAACACCCTGCACAAGCAAATGACTAAGTAAAATGGTTCCATACAGAAACAACCATACTAAGAAAAAATAAATACAGTAACGGAGAGAGCATGTTCCGCAAGCGTTTTGACATCTCCACGACCAACCTCGAATGGGAAGGGGTGCATCAGGGGCCAACCTTATCGACCCAGCCTGTTCCTTCAACCGTAGGGCCCCTCGGCACAGGGGACACGAAAGGAAGGGAAGGGGTGTTCAGATTCCCTAACTCAGCCACGAACATCCTTGGGCCTTCAATTTTCCTCCCAACTTCAGCATCGACCAAGTCCCCATTACCCACGTCCCTTTGATCAACCCACCCATCTTTTAAAGAGGACCCACCCCCTTCAGGAGGAGTGGGAGAGTCCTTCTCACCGCTGTATGAGGAAGGGGAGGGAGAAGGGATGGAGACCTTCTTGGTCAGTAGGAGAGGTCTCACCCCCAGAACAATCGCGAGGAGAAAACTTAAGGTAGATCTTTTCTCCCTACGGTCTTCTTCATCACTAACCCCAATATTGGTTTGGGCACTGCCAACTAAGATGGATACGGGTGCCCTAGCCCCAGTCACACCCATAGAAAAAGCACTGTACATATCCACTAACAGGTCACTGACACTGGGTGTTAAGGTCGGTGAGAGGAGAGAGAGAAACTCGAAGAGCTACATGCTCATGGATTCAGTGCCCTTGGCTAGCAAGTCGAAATCAAAAGTCGTTGCCATATCAGCGAAGGCTTGGCCCATGAGCCCAATAAGGTCGTCAAGACTTGGTGACACCCAGGGGGGGGGAGGGACCCTGACTAGAGAAGCTTCGAGCTTTTTCTCTAGGGGGGAAGCATCAAGCACCCCCTCACCAACAGTAAGGACGGAATCACAGTGTACTACTCGATTTGCCTCTACTTCTGCCGACGTGGAGGATGCAGTGACCGTGCCCTCAGCAATGCCCTAAGGAGGGCGTTTGGGCAAAGAACCATCAATTTTAGAAGCCTGCCTTTTTCCCTCAGACTGGGGAGCATGTCTCTTTGCCGGGGGCACCACGATCTTGAGTTTGCAACCCCTGACATGAGCTTGGCTGGGTGCCCCCAAGAACCTGTTGATATTGGTGGCGGAGAGCAAGTCCTCCGTCACCAAACCACTCCTGTTATTTTTCGTAACCAAACAACACGCTTTTGTCATCGAAGACCTTTCCACAATTATCACAGACTGGGTAGTCTTTAAGAGGCATCTCATCGACGGGATATTCCTAGTTACTACCAGAAACAAAGAAAAGAATTTGTTTTGCCCTGCTTAGAATTGGAATAGTGAGGCTTGAAAGCTGCCAAGCTTTGTGACCTAACACGAAAATTGCAAACATTGCCTGGCAACGGCTTCACCCAATAGAATGAAAGAAACTCTTTCACTGTCAAATCTGGGTAAGTATTCCCCAGGGGCTCTAAAACCATGTCAAGAACTATGCACAAACACATAAGAACATGCCAAGTGTGCGAATGAAGCTTAGCGGGGGCTAACCCAAAGAAATCCAAAATGTCACGAACAGGGCGTATGAAAGGGAATCTTAGCCCGTGCGTCAGGTTACCTATTGTCAGGGCCACATTGCTGGTGAACCCTTCTTCATCGGTACATCCCGCCCTGGGGATGGAAAGCTTCACCAAATCACGCTCGAACAGGGTGGAATGCCAAGAAAAACCCTAAAAGGAGGTAGGGATTCAGTTGGAGGAAGATTTATGGGTAGAGGGAGGAGAGCCCCTCACCGGAGTTGGGCCAGAAGAACAGATGTGAGTATGGGAAGAACCATGACTGTGACGCCCCGACTCCCACGTACAAAAAGCCTCGGAAATCGTGACGTCAGAATGATGACACACGGTCACACATCCCAACGACAAGTGCCAAGTGTGTGCAACAAATAAACAGTGCCTAATAAAATACACAACGGATAATAATAATTAAGTTTTTAGTACCAGAATTTTAGTTTAATACAGATATCCAAATACAAAATGTTTAAAATATAAACCAAATGTCCCATAAAATATACAAGAGCTGGAAATAAAAACATAACTCGAGTGATCCCAGATCACTCCTCCGGCGGAGCCAAATCCTCAGGCTCGGCACCTGCATCATCATAAACAAAATCTGCAGTACCATTAAATGGTACCACAGGTAAGTTATAACCTAACCAATCCCGAAATAAAAGCACATTTCAGCATCTAATCATGCATGCCCATGATGTAGTATGCAATAAATGCAACACACGCCAAAAATCAGGTTTTGGCCCAAAAATATTAATCCATCATTTTTTCATAAAATGACACACAAAACCAACTTACGCTATTTTTCTAGAAAACAACCATTTTTCCATTTATCCATTAATTCATATGCACCATGGTCTTCCCTATGGACCATCTGCATGTCCTGGCTAATTTACGAGCGATGCCCAGTTCCGCACCCGGTGCGTTCGTGGCCAGGTCATCCTCTAGCCCCCGCTAGCAGAAGGGCCACAGAGTCGGCACTTAACTCGTCCGATCCCATTGTCGCCCGGCGACAACCCAGAGGACGTCACTCAGTATATTCCGCTCCCGAGTGATCAGAGAAGCTCCACTGAGATAATACCCCATCTCGGCTTGGGGTCGTGATACACACGCACCCACAAATCCATTTTCACATGACAATCCACTTTTCAAAATAACCACATGATCATGAATGCAATTACACAAAAATCCAGTTTTCATTTTACAAACATGAACATGCGTGCAATATGCAATGTACCAAATCACAATAACCATAACCAACAACCAATCAAATCACAACATAACCAACACACAATTACTCCGTCCTCAATCCATTCATTCCCAAATTCTCTTCGGACTCAGTCCGGAACCAACCAGAACACAGTATAAACAATTAATGCAAAAATATATTTAAATCTCAAAAGATTATTTAGGAAATACTTACAGCGCTATAAAAAAATATGTTCGGAGGATCACGGAGGAGTGAAAAGCACCAAAACAGAAACTTCACAGTGTAAAAACACTGTGACCAAAAACACAGTGAACCCAAAATTACACGGGGTCAAACGAAGACTTGAGAACGGTAGGGTAGGGCCTATGGGAGGTGGTGAAGCTAATGGTGGTGGCCTTTGGCCTCGGGTGGCAGCCAAAACGGCGGTGGAAGGCTGAGAAGTGAAAAACGGAGATGAGCTCGTGGAGGTGGCTCCGGTGACGGATCGGGGCCAAACTGGGTGGGTTAGGACGGCAAGGTGCCGGTGAAGAAGTGGTGAAGAAATGGTGGCCGGAGGTGGCCGGACGGCGGCGCAGCGACTCAAAGACCGCCGCGGGTTTGAACTAGGCGTGGAGGCTAACGGTGGCAAGGTGCAGTCTGGGATTTGAAGGGAAGACTCGCTGGTAGGTGGGGAAGTTGGTGATGTCGGCGGTGTCGGCCACGGATGGCCGGCGGCTGCTCAAGGAGGACGAAGCCGAAACACAAGGGTGAGGAGAGAGAGAGATATAGGGCTGGGGAGGGGGGAACCGGAAGAAGAAGAAGAAAAAGAAGAAAAGAAAAAGAAAAAGGAAAAAAAAAAGAAAAAGAGGAAGAAGAAAAAGGAGATCCAGCCTTTTCAACTTGGGTTTCGAAAGTGATCCAACGAAAAAGATTTTAAACCCACTAGATAAATAAAATAATTCAAAGTCAATGAGATGCTCAATTAAAATAGTAAAAATATTAAAATCCAAAAACAAGCCAATTTAAATTAAAGATCAATTTAAAATGTAAAACAATAAATAATATTAAGAAATCCATTAAAATGATTTTCACAACTTAAAATATTATAAAATAATATTTGAAAACTCTCTTAATTTTAAAATAAGAGAATAAATCCTTAAATTAATTAAAATAATCATTCGTTCAAAATACACTAAAATACGGGGTGTTACAACGACTGGCCATTGCAAGAAAAATGCTTTCTTGAAGATGACACAAACATAGGGCTCGAACAGGGAGAAGGAAAGATGGAAGGGAGAGGAAGTGCGAAAAGAAGGAGTACGGGCAAAAGTAAGCGAATCAAGAAAGATCAGGAAGGTAATCATGAGGGTTCTTGGGAATCCAAAAGGTTGGTTGCACCGACAGTTGCCATTTATTTCAAGTAAGGGACGTTAAATTAGCGCGAACGTCTATGGATAATGTGGGCTATGTTTCGAAGAATAGGTTTGAATTTAAGCCCATACATTATGTCTCATGGACTCTTGGCAGGGTAGGAAAGGTCGAAATCTGGTTAACCGATTGCCTATTGCAAACCAACGGGGTAAGAATATCACGTGGACACATAAGGTACAAAACTAATGAATTTCTTATGTGCTGGCATAAAGAAAATTAGAGGGGTAACTGGAGGGGATATTTCGGTCCTCCAGCTACCAAGCCCATAAGCAGGCTCAACTTGCTATATTGACCTACAGGGCCTATGGTCCAAAAGCCCATAGGAGCATGGTATCAACTGGGCAGACCACATCATTCACAAGTTAATAACGTCCCAAGATGAAGGCAGTTATCCTAAGATGAATAACTCCTATAAATAAGAGCAGTTATCTCCTCCTTCCTAGCTAAAGGATAATTAGAGATGAATACAAGGAATAGATGGTTATCTACTTCCTAGACATGCTCTTGTGCATCTCTATAAATGGTACACGAAGGTAACAAATACTCTCCTAAGTGTTATTAAGATATTATATTGAGACTACTTCTTTAACTTAGGTATCGGAGTCTATTGGGGCAATTAGTGCTGTCGAGTTGTTCTTTGCAGGTCTTTCGAGTAGTTGGTGGTGTGAAACATGTCCTTTATAGGATTATACAAGACAAAACCCACAAACTGATGTGACTTGGTGTGATACATCAGATTATAAAGTTACTTTTATTATAAAGTAGATCTAACGAATTCTATGAAACCACATCAGTTTGTGGGTTTTCTTTGTGTATGTAGCAGTTCTATATATATATATAATACTCTAATCTCACGGACACCTCCAATCTTGCCATGTTTTCAATCTCTCATCCTTTTATGTTCTTTTGATTAATGGTCACTCATACCCCTAGAAGAATAAGATTTAAGTATACAGCTAAATTGTTTTTTAAAAAAGTAAAATATAGCTGGATTTTATACACTTGTGGAAGAAGTTGTTGGAAACTTTAAACCAAGAATAGTTAGAATAAATGGCAATGATCTTTAGAGGACTGTGGCATAGAAGGAACATGTATGTTTTTGAAAATAAGTTTGAAAGTCCAAGTTATGTTTTAAAAGCTGCAATTTCTAGCCTTGAAGATTAGGGGTATACAAAAGTTAACTTTGATGCAGGGGTGGATAGAGGAAACAGAAAGTTGGGGATTTGTGTAATTGCTAGAAATAGCAAGGGTAATATTATTTTTTCATCAAGCACTTGTTTTTCTTTTATAGGTCAACCTTTCATAGCTGAAAGTTATGCTTTGTGGAAGGCAATTGAAATAGAAAAATTATATTTGTAGTCATGGAGTGCACAAGCGCCACACACTCCTTTAAAAAAAAATTAGTAAAGATGAGACCCAAATGAAAAACTTACTTTTTTAATAATGGATTTGACTCTTTTTCTAAAGAAGTGCACGGTGATTGAACAATCCATGACTGTATCTAGCACTATATGTTCTGATCTACAGGTGAAAGATGTAGTGTTTGAAGGAGATGCAAAGAATATGATCCAAGCTATAAAGGAGAGCAAGTAGGACTAGACTTGGATAGGGCAGTTGTTGACCGAGATAAAACACATTATGTTATTGAGGACAGATTGGGATGCTCAGTTCACTTATCGTGAAGGGAATATAGCTGCTCATGTATTAGCACAGAAGGCACTTCGTATTGAAAGAAATGGATGGCCTGTAAATGATTTGTTGCAAAGTAATGGAAAGGAGTTTTGCTTAGTTAAAAAAAAAATAGTTAAAAATAAATAAATTTATTAATAAAAAATACATTAGATGGAGGAAATCTAAATTCTAAGGACTCTCCAAATTAAACTTCGAATATATATATATATATATATTCAACGCATAAATTAAAATAATAAACATTTAATGTTACTAAATGATTGGTTTAGTTCTATATATAAATGATTATCATGAGCACGGTTGTTGGAGCAAAGCATCACCATATATATGGGTTGATTAATTTGAATTTGGAGAGTCCTTAAAATGGTGGACCCCACCCTTTTTCAAATGGAGTACACGGGGCTTACCCACCCTTGGATTGTATCTAGCATTACTCATTGTCTAGATAGTTATTGAAACTTACCTATTCCGTTTCCTCTGCATTAATATCGAGTAAGAAAAGATGTTAATTAGACTAATACTACTGACGTAGTATTAAATAATTAGAGACCATTTATTATGTTTCACTTGTATGTCTATCATTTAATGTCATATCAAGAAATATTGAGAAAATGATGATTACAAAAATAATAAATAAATCTTTCACATTAATAATATTGCTCTCGAAAAGTGGTGGCAACTAGACATAAAAATGGTGGTTCTTCAAGCTCATATATATATATATAAGCACCTAACAAAAAAACTAAAAAAACCCAAAGAATAAATCATCTCACAAACACAACAAGAGTTATAAAGAAATGCAAGAAAAAAAAATTGAAATGGGAGCTAGTCAGAGTACTGAGATTGGATGGTGAGTGATGAGTACTAGAATCATGGAAGGAAGAATCAAGAGTAGACACAACATGACATGTATGAAGATGGGTATAGGAATTTGGCATGCCTTCTCTCCTTCTCTCTAGAAAGAGAAGCTCTTCCTTCTCTCTATAAAGCCTAAATCACTCTGAATCCCTCCGTCGGACAGGAGGGTGAGAGCTGTGTGAATATTGTTTCCATCCTTCTCTCCATCTCCATTTCCTTTCCACTACCACTGTATGAATATGCTTTCATAGTAGTTTTGTTTTGCTCTCATCCCCTCCACCAGTTCGGTTTTCGTCAGATCTACTGCACTCAGTCCACCATTAGTCAACATGCACCCCACCACGCAACCCTACTGCTGCCAATCTACGGGGACGATGTGGAACCGCGCCAAAAATCTCAGCGCGTGACCCTCACACGTGGCTTGCTTCCGTTCGTGGTCTTTACTTGCCGCCGCGCCCCTACGCCTCTGCCGTCTACATGCGTCGTATCATCAGATTTGCCACCTCATGATCTTTCAGACTTGCCCCACCTTACCTCCCAACCATCAGCATGTGGCCTCCACACGCCACCATAGAGGCGCAGGAAGATAGATGATTTGCCACAGATCTATCCATTCGATGTCGGTCTTTCTATTATATTATCGCTTTTCCTAACTGATGATCTTGAAAAAGAGACTACGGATTTCTCCAAAAAATATCTCAAGATAACAAACCGCAGTGCACCTACAGCTTACACCGCCTCCAGCGGTGGCTTACTTAAAAACCATCTTTTAAGATGGTGCCCTCTTTGTAAGGCATGGGTGGAGACCAAGAAATTGGTCACAAAATTCGTTTTATTTTCCTTCTTTCCATCACCTTTGCACTGTAGTCATTGTACTGTAGTGTTTGTTGGGAAACTCCACTTCATCCTCATGTATCGTCTTTTCCTTTTCTAATGAAATTTGCTTGCTTGGAAAAGAAAAAGGTGGGTACAGATCACGTACAGTAAACTTGAGATGATGGGATACTTACGCGGCCAGTTACAATATCACATTGTATCAAACAATTGATCTATGAATTTTGTTGCTCCTAGCGAATACGATATCTATGTAAAGAAAATATTTATAACTTTTATATAAGCCTATTTATTGATATATGTAATGTATTATTGATATAAAATCATGTCACATCATCGTGCATAAAAAGTATGTGTTTAATTTTTTTATAATTATAATATATGGTCTCCAATAAGTTGTAGTATTGTTTACCCATGCACTAACTTGTAAGAAGTATAATTTTGTTTTGGACAATGCTAGGGTCGCTGAGTAAGGTGACCCTTGCATTGTACTGATAGTGTAAATTGTACTTTTAGTTTTTATTTTTTTTATTTTTTTTCAAGCATTTTTAAATCTCTATAAACATTTTGAAAAACATCAAAATCACAAACTTATTAAAAAAACACTTCCTTAACTAATGAAATCCCTTTAAAAGGTGAAAGAGGAAAACAACTTAGTACTGCCTAGCAAGGTTGCAGTTTGTCTCAGAGTAGAGGAAAGTGGAAGAAGATTGCCAAAGTGAAAGGTATGCTTAGTGTGACTAATGTTTCCTACCAAAGAAGCGAAGCTTAGTTGATGAAGTGGTAGAAGATGTAGATGGGGATTTAAAAAAAAAACATAAGGGTGAAAATGTTGTGGAGAAGTATTGTGAGAATGATCAAATGGCAGTGGCTGCTAGACAGTCCCACCAAGAGCCTTGAAAACATTATGTTGGAACTGTCGGAGGGCTTGGGAACCCCTGAATAATTCAAAATCTTCAATGGCTAGTGAAGGAAAAGAGGTTCAATTTTGGTTTCCTTGTGGAAACTAAAATTACAACGTGTAGGTGGGAGGTTTTGAAAAAAAAATTCAAATTCGAGGGATGTTTTGTGGTGGAACCTCATGGTAGAAGTGGAGGCATGGCTTTGCTATGGAAAATTGAGGTAGGGGTATCAATTCATTCTTACTCTCAAAGTGATATTAATGCAATAATAAAATCAGCAGAGAAGATAGAAGATTGGTAGTTTACTAGATTCTATGGGCGCCCTGAGGCTAGTAAAAGCTGACGCTAGTAAAAGGCAACCAACATAGGATTTGTTAGTCTCTTTAAAACATAATAATCACTTGCCTTCGTTGGTTTGTGGTGATCATGTAAAGTTCAGGAATACTTTGGAAGATGGAGGTTTGCAGGATTTGGGATGGTGGGATTCAAAGTTTACTTGGAGTAGTAGGCACAAATATGGCACATGCACTAAGGAAAGGCTGGATAGGGGTGTTGCTAATGTTAGGTGGATTAACCTTTTCAAGAATGTGAGAGTAGACACACTAGCAGTAGGCTGTTTTGATCATAGATCATTATTACTTTCTTGTAGTAGGGAGCCTCACAACAGGGCTTTCTATAGCTAACCATTCAAGTACGAGTGCAATTAGGGTGTTGAGGATGACTGTAGGAAAATTGTGGAAAATGCTTGGTAGAAAAGACATCCTGATACAAACTTGCTTAGTGGAATTCAAAAGAGTCTCTATAATTGTAGAGCAACATTAAGTGAGTGGAGAAGACAAAAAGTTAGACGTAGAAAAGAAAAAGAAAAAGAAACATATAAGTTGTTAAGGTCGTTACAAGATATTAAAGGACAACACCATATTGAGGAAATACAGAAGCATCAAAAGGAGTTAGGGCTATTATTTTAGAAAGTAGATTTAAAGTGGAGACAAAGGGCTAAACAATAGTACTGGTACAAGCTTGGTGATAGGAACACTTGATTTTTTCATGCTTTTGCCACACAGGGGAGAAAA
Organism: Pterocarya stenoptera; assembly: GCA_003123785.1. Classification (NCBI taxonomy): domain Eukaryota; kingdom Viridiplantae; phylum Streptophyta; class Magnoliopsida; order Fagales; family Juglandaceae; genus Pterocarya; species Pterocarya stenoptera. The sequence continues at coordinate 95,027 of QEOT01002670.1, forward strand.
AAGAATTCATTAAGGAAATCCAAGATATATAAGGCAAACATTTAACGAGTCAGATATAACAAGAGCTTTCAAGGATCACCTTCAAGTCATTTATTCATCATCTCAATCTGAAGAAACAAAGATAGAAAGCTGCATGCAAGCTGTTGATAGATGGGTCACAGAGGAGATGAATGTTCAGTTAGAGATGCCTTTTTCTTGTGTAGAGTCTTATGAGCCCTTAAAACAAATGGGGCCTTTCAAATCTCCAGGATCAGATGGATTTGGAGTTGGTTTTTTCCAAGAGCATTGGGATATTGTAAGGGCTGAGGTATGCAAGGTTGTTCTTGAACTCCTTCATGGTTGAAGCATGCCTAGTAATCTTAATCATACTTATATAGCTCTCATTCCTAAAGTTAAATGTACATGTTCTATTAATGATTATAGGCCTATATCTCTTTGTAATGTTTGTATAAACTGATTGCTAAGGTTCTTGCAAATAGGCTAAAATATATTTCTCCTAATAAAATTTATAGCAACTAGAGTGCCTTTGTACCGGGCAGATGAGTAACAGATAATGTAATGGTGGCCTATGAGGTTCTCCATTCCATGCAAACCAGGAAAAAAGGAAAAATTGGTTGTTTGGCCTTAAAACTTGACATATCTAAAGCCTATGATAGAGTGGAGTGGAAGTTCTTGGAAGCTATGATGATGAAGATGTATTTTAATGAGAAGTGGGTAAGGCTGTTGATGGCTTGTGTTGAATCTGTTTCATATTTAGTATTAATTGATAGGAAAGATGGAGAATAGTTTATACCAAGGAGAGGGTTGAGGCAAGGGGATCCTTTATCCCCTGACCTCTTCATCCTATGTGTTGAAGGGCTTAGCACTCTATTGAGTAGAAAGGAGCAATGTGGAGGGATAAGAGGTGTGTCAACAACTAAAGGGGGTATACAAATCACACATTTACTCTTTACAGATGACTGTGTCATTTTCAGTAGAGCTACTAATTCTAATTAGCAGAAGATCCAAGATATTCTTTATCATTATGAAGCAGCTTCAGGCCAAGCTTTGAATAGACAGAAGACTTCCATCTGTTCATTACGAACACAAGTGAGGTTGTAAAGAGGCACATTCTTCTAGAGTTGATGCTATGGTGTGTGGTGATTATAGTAAGTATTTAGGGCTTCCAACTATACATGGAAGATCTAAATACAAAACTTTTGGAGGCATCAAAGAGAAGATATGGAAGAAGATTAACAGCTGGCAGTCTAGCTTTCTTTCTACTGTTTGAAAGGAAGTTTTGATTAAAGTAGTTCTCCAATCTATGCCTACCTACATAATGAATGTGTTTCTTTTACCAAAGAGCTTGTGCAAGGATATCAATGCTTTACTTGCAAAATCTTGGTGGGGTAGTAAAAAGGATGGGAAAGGAATACATTGGACAAGGTGGGAAAAATTGGGTGAAACAAAAAATCTAGGAGGGTTGGGATTTCGAGACATTCAACAATTTAATAAGGCTATGTTAGCTAAACAAGGGTGGAAGCTACTGCAAGAACCAAATTCGTTGGTAAGTAAATTTTTTAAGGAAAAATACTTTAAGAACTGCCAATTTTTTTAGGCTAGATTGGGACAATCTCCATCCTTTATTTGAAGGAGTATATGGTCAACACACGAACTACTAAAAGAAGGTGCAATGTGGAAAATTGGGAGTGGCAAAAACATCTCAATTTTGGGTAAAAAATTGATACCACGGTCACATTCCTTTAGAGTACATTTCCTCTTAAGATTTTGCGTGAAAAGTCTAAAGTCAAGGAATTGGTGAGAGGGACTTAAACTTCTGGAATGAAGACATATATGAAATCTTTGAGAGGAATGATGCAATCAAAATCTGTAGAATTCTTTTAAACAGTTGGGAGGCAAAGGATAAGGCCATGTGAGGGTACAATAAAGATGAGAAATCTTCTGTAAGAAGTGCTTACCACTTGGGGATTGGTAAGGGTAAAGAAAAGCAGGGAGAATCATCACACTCTCAAGAACAAAAAGCTATGTGAGAGAAGGTTTGGAAGTTAAATCTTGCAGGCTCAACAAAACAATTTATATGGAGGCCGGGCTCTACACTCTATTCTTCCTACAAAGTAGAGTTTCTTCAAGAAGAAATTGTAGAAGATGGAACTGGTCCTGTATGCTGTGGGGAAGTAGAAACAATTCTGCATGTCCTATGGTCATGTTCTGCTGCAAGTGATGTATGGGCAGAAAATCAAAGTCCAGTTCACAAGTGGAGTAGTGTTGAGATGAAGTTTGTTCACTTGTGGGAGAGGCTGCAGGAAAAGTTCTAGAAGGAGAAGCTAGAAGAGATGAGAGTTATATTTGGAGGTCTGTGGCTTAGAAGGAACAGATTCATATTTGAGAATAAGTTCGAAAGCCCAAGTTATGTGATCAAAGCTGATCTTTCTAACCTTGAAGAATTCCGAGAGGCTCAAAAGCTTAAGGATGGAGTAGAGGAGAATAATGGGATGAACAAAAGGTTAACTTAATGCCTTCCACCAGAAGATGGGCTTACAAAAATAAATTTTGATGCAACCTTGGATGGAGCAAACCAGAAATTGGGGATTGGAGTAATTGCAAGGAAGAGCAAGGGCGAAATTTTGTTTCTCATCTTGTATAGGACAAACATTTATTGGGCAACCTAGCATTGCTGAATGTTATGCTATTTGGAGAGCGATTGATTTATGTAGAGATCTAGATGTGAAAGAAGTCATGTTTGAAGGTGATGCAAAGAGTGTGATCCAAACTATTAAAGGCAGCATGTATGACTGGGCATGGATAGGGCAGTTAATGGCAGACATAAAACACATTTTCTCCTTAAGAGCAGATTGGCAAGCTCAGTCATCTATCGAGAAGGAAATGGTGCAGCTCATATATTAGCAAAGAAGGCTTTACATATGGATGGAAGAGGGACCAAATGAAATTCATGCTATTGTAATGAGAGAAAAGGCTTGTATCTATTGATTTTGTCTCAAATGAATGAAATGAAGATTTGAGTTTAAAACAAAAAAGGTTAAAAAAAAAAAAAAAAAACTCAATATCCGTATATATAGCTTCTCTCTGTGGCTTCTATCGATGGGAAAAGCATTTTCCTTTTCCTTTTATAGATTATCCTGCCAATCATTTGAGAAAGATAAAACTAAGGATAATAGTTAAAATTAAAGATGATGAATTAAATTTTTCATATATCTTTATACTTTATTTATACATGTATATATACGTACTAAATATATATATAATTTATATATATGTATATATCAAGATCCATACTTACATAGACTTAAATAGTTTTATCTTTGGCATATATTATGAGGAAATGAGGAAATATTATATGATCTCGTATAACAATTAAAACTGAATTTGAACCGGCTGAGTAGAGCTAATTATTTGAGTTTTGCTAGTTCGATAAGGGAATGTGTACGTTGAACTTCTTGTCCAATTACAGGTGTTTTGAATTGGACCCAAGATCATGATGCATATATTTATCATGAGCGCGCTGTATAATAATTAAGTTAGTTCATGGTACTAATACTTTCCTAAATAGTATATATGTGATGATGTCAAATAATATGGTTGATGATCCCATGCTTATAACCTTTAATAATTTCAATTAGGACAGATATATATTTTCAATATATATAGATGAAATCTCTTTGAACCAATCCATTTTATTATAATATATATATATATATGTGCATCATCCAATTTGGAGAAGAACATAATTAATTGTGCTAGCTTACATATATATAGAAATATTAGTTATTTTCCCTTTATATATAGTTTAATTAAAGAACCATAATTGAGTTCAGTATATTATTGTCCCAGCTAGATGATGAGTATAGCTAGACGATATATGAAAGAACATGTCTGGAGACTTAAAGGTGGCTTACGTGACACACCATTTCAAATATATTATATATATTTATTTTAATAGTTTTATATTTATATTAAAAACTCTGGGTAATTAAAAAAAAAAGATATTACTCATTAAAAATCAACAGTTACATTCCTTGATGGAAGGAAGCAACATTTAGAAAATAGCGGATAAGGGTCCTGGTCTATCTATATATAAAGTGATACCAGGCTTATGGTAAGAAATAAAAGATAAAAGATAAGGGACACAATGGGATACAGATATCACGACCCAAAAGAAGATAAGCTCACCTCCCGAACAAGAACACCAAAGGGATACAGAAATCAGCACCAAAGGAAACTCACAAGGGATACAAAGCAAGAACGCCACCTATCGGAATCCACCGAAGGATAAGAGTTATAAGAAGAAGCACTTCTTCATAAACTAAAAAGCTCACTTTTGTAATCAACTCAAGTCTTAATTTTTTATTAGCATAAAAGGGTTTATATAGGAAAACTTGGAACAACTCTCCAAGTATGGGTAATTAAAGTTTGCTACTTCCCAACTAACATTAATTAAGACTACTTCCCAACTAACATTAATTAAGACTATTACCTAGAAAGCTTGCTACTTCCCAACTAACATAAGAAAATCTGAAAATTCACCACATTCCACCAGCCTTGTATAATGTTCAGTGAAATCTTTATAACTTCTTCTAGAAGACTCCAAATTGCACATCGTTTAATGCGTTGGAAAGTAGAAACATGATGAGGCTTTCCAATGAGATAGAGCTTGTTGGCTAAGTAATCCATAATCTGCTCAGAATTAAGTTTCAAAATCGTATTGGACAATGGGCTGGATAATGAGTTGGTCTTTGGAGTCATTGGACTTAGTGGCTCCATTGGATTCTTGGATTGGTCCATAAATACTCCTGTGTCATGCTCCCTTGGTTGAAAAGGACTTGCCCTCAAGTCTTGCTCTCCTTCTTCATCATAATAGGGTAAAAGATCAGAAATATTGAAAGTTGTTGAAACACCATAGTCACCTAGGAACTCAATCTTGTACACATTATCTCTAATGCTTTGAAGCACCTTGAAAGGCCCATCAACTCTAGGCCTAAGCTTAGTATGACATCCACCTGAAAAACATTCCTTCCGAAGATGAATCCACGCCAAATCACCTTCTTTAAATGTTGTTGATTTTCGATGCTTGTTGGCTTGCTTCTCATACTTCTCAATTTGCTTGAGAATGCGATCTCGAACCTGTTCATGCAGCTTCTTAATGAACTTCACCCTCTCTTTTGTATCTCCACTAAACTACTGGGTAGTAGGGAGTGGTTCCAACTCTAGAGGACTAATGGGATTTTGTCCATAGACAACCTCAAATGGACTATATTACTAGTAGTTTGACTTTTGGATCGATTGTAAGCAAACTCGGCTTGTGCTAACAAGAGATCCCATTATCTAATATTTTTTCCAACAAAACTTCTCAATAAATTGCCCAAGCTTCAATTGACAACTTTTGTTTACCATTTGTTTGGAGATGACAATTAGAACTAAATTGAAGATTAGTTCCAAGCTTTAGCCAAAGAGCACCCCAGAAATGACTCATGAACTTGGTGTCTCGATCTGAAGTGATTGTCTTTGGAATACCATAAAACTTGACAATCTCTCAAAAGTAAAAATCAGCCACATGAGAAGCATCAAGTGTCTTATTACAAGGAAAAAAAAAGGTGCCATTTTGGAGTAGCAATCAATAACCACCATAACAGAATCTTTGTTCCTTTGAGTCTTTGGCAAACCTACAACAAAATCCATACTTACATCCTCCCATGGAGACATAGGAATTGGAATGGAGTGTACAACCCCATATTTTGCCCATGATTCTTGGCAATGTGACAAGTTCTACAACGCTCCAAGTGTCGTATAACATCTTTCTCCATCTTTGGCCAATAGAAACTTTCATTGACAAGAGCAAATGTCTTGTCTCTTCCAAAGTGTCCAGCAAGTCCACTGCCATGAGCTTCAATAATAATGAAATTCCTTAAAGTGCAGTGTGGAATATATAAACAATTGCCCTTGAATAGATAGCCATCTTGTAAGAAAAAGGGATGATGAGGATCTTTGAACACTCTTCCCACACCTTTGCAAAGAAAGGATCTTCCTAGTATAGCCCCTTCACTATTTCAAATCCTACAAAATTTACTCGCATAGTGGAAATCAATTAATGTCAACGACTTAAAGCATCAGCCACTTGGTTTTGAACACCAGCCTTATGCTTGAGAATAAATGAAAATGACGGGAAAAACTCACTCCATTTGGCATGTCAGCTATTGAGCTTCTGTTGGCTATTTAAGTACTTCAAAGCTTCATGATTAAAGAAGAGAATAAATTCCTTAGGAAGAAGATAATGACTCCAATTGTGTAAGGAGCAAACAATGGCATAGAACTCTTTGTCATAAGTCGAATACTTCTTCCACAAATCACTCAACTTTTCACTAAAGAAGGCTATAGGTTTACCTTCTTGGCTAAGAACAGCACCAATACCCAAATTTGAAGCATCACAATCAACCTCAAAGATTTTATCAAAATCGGGTAAAGTGAGAATCGAAGCTTGAGTCACCATCTTTTTCAGGACTTCAAAACTCTTCTCAGCTTCACTTGTAAATTTGAAATTACCACCCTTCAAACATTCGGTGATAGGAGCAATGATAGTGCTGAATCCTTTAATGAACCATCGATAGAAGGATGCAAGACCATGAAAACATTGAATATCATGGAGTGACCTCGGTGTAGGCCAGCTTGTAATTGCTTCGATCTTGCTAGGATCCATCTTTATGCCTCTGCTGGAAACAACATATCCCAAAAAGACAAGACTTTCAGTAAGGAAGTGACACTTCTTCAAGTTGGCAAACAACTTTTGCTCCCTTAGAGTATTGAACAATTGTCGAAGATGCTTCAAGTGTTGTTCCCTATCCTTGTTAAACACCAAAATATCGTCAAAATAGACAACAATAAAATGCCCAATAAATGGACCAAAAGCTTGATTCATAAGTTGCATAAAAGTGCTAGGAGCATTAGAAAGACCAAAAGGCATAACCATCTATTCATATAGGCCATCCCTTGTCTTAAAGGCCGTTTTCCACTCGTCTCCAGGCCTCATACATATTTGGTGATAACCACTTCGCAAATCTATGTTCGAAAAGATAGTAGCACCATGAAGTTGATCAAGAAGGTCATCAAGTCGAGGAACTTGAAAGCAGTATTTGATAGTAATCTTGTTTACCGCTCTACTATCAACACAGATATACCAAGTTCCATCTTTCTTAGGAACAAGAAGAGTTGGGATAGCACATGGACTCATACTCTCTTTCACCAAGCCTTTAGCCAAAAGCTCTTCTACTTGCAACTGCAACTTTTCATTCTTCTTTGGACTCATCTTGTAAGCAGCCTTATTAGGAATGATAGAACCAAGAACAAGGTCAATGCAATGCTGAATATCTCCCATGGGAGGGAGACCATGTGGAATCTCCTTAGGAATAACATCAAGAAATTCAACAAGAAGTGGATGTAAAATTGGAGGTGGCTTATTCTTTTCTTCATTTCCTTCTAACACCACAAGAGCACAAGCCTTAGTAGCATACTCTCACTCTTTCTCAAGCCCAAATTTTCTGAGTAAATTAGTTCCCTCTCCTTTATCAGGTTTAAGAGTCTTCTCCAATTGACAAGTACCTAAGAAAACCTTCACTCCATCTTTTTAAAAAACATAGGTATTTTTAAAACCATCATGGATAGCTCTTCTATCATACTGCCAAGGTCTACCAAGTCATAGATGACATGCATCCATAGGCACAACATCACATAGTACTTTATCTTGATAATTCTTTCCAATAGAAAATTAAACAAGACATCATTAGTGACTTTTACCTTATTCCCCTTGCAAAACCAAGTAAGCTTGTAAGGTTGAGGATGTGGCTCTGTCTTCAATTTCAATTTGTCCACCATATTTTCTGCCACAACATTTTCACAACTTCCTCCATCAATGATAATGTCACAGACCTTACCATGAGAAGTACATCTTGTGTGAAAGATGTTGGTTCGAAGCCATTCATCTTCGTCTTTCCGATCCACACTAAACTTTGCTGAACAACAAGAGATTCTCCATTATCAGCATAAGTGACCTCTTCTTCTTCCTCTTCATCTTCTAAATTCTCCTCAATTTCTTCGTCATCTTCTTCTTCAATAAAAGTTACAATTCGACGATTTGGACAATCCGAAGCAATATGACCAATTTCTTGGCACTTAAAACATTTGCGAGAATCGACAATTGGACGACTTGAACCAGCTCCCACTTCCTTCTTTGAGAATTTAGGGTTCGTAGCCTTACCTCCCTAAATTTGTACAGAAACTAGTAATATATTTTGAATCATCTTGATGTTTGATTATTAGTTGATGTAATGTCATCATAATTGAATACATCATAGTGAATCAATATGTTATGGTGAATTTATTAAAAAAAAAGTCATATTAGAGTATAAATATTATTGTGTATTAAGAATAGCCACAGCATGATCTTAAGATACAATAATGTTTTAATATATTTGATTTTATGTTGTTATAATGGCATTTTATATTGCAATTAAATCATCGTAGTAATTAATTGGCCCTACAGGGAGGTAATTATTAAAAAAAAATGATGATTTAATTGGAATAAGATAGTGAAAAGGATATTAGGTAAGGAGATTTCCTATACCCATAGGTACAAGATCTGTTTTTCTTAAATATTTGTAAAACACTAGTCTTATTATAAAGAAAAATACAAGCAAATCTTATGCATATTGCAATCTTTACACATAGGGAGATTTAGATTTGTTTTTTGAATTAGACATTGGTCGATGCAAACTATAGTTATTGTTTGATTCAAAGCATTGATATATGTTCTTGGTTATGTTATTGTAGATACTATGACTTCTTTTTTAAATAGTGAATCTTCTAATATTTCAATTCTGAATGGGGATAATTTTTCAGACTGGAAAGAAAATGTTCTTCTAACATTAGGGTGCATGGACTTGGACTTGGCACTTTGTGTGGATGAGCCATCTATACCCACTAAATCAAGTTCATTGGTGGATAAAAGAACCTATGAAATGTGGGAGCAGTCTAACCAATTAAGTCTAATGCTCATCAAGACACATGTGAGTAAGAGCATTAGAGGTTCAATCCTGCAGAGGTTTCTCAGCCTAAGGAAACCGATGGGAAGTGAACAAGGCATCTACTCAGGAAATGGGATGTGTTCGCATGTCGAGGTGGTTGGAACTTTTAGACTTATTTTAAATAATGGTTTTATTTTGGATCTTGAAAACACATTTTATGTACCTTTATTTTCTAGAAACTTGGTCCCAATATCTGAATTAGTACCTCTGGGATTTGAATTTAATTTTGTGAATTCAAATGTTTATGTATTTAAAAACTCCACATTTGTAAGCTCTGAGACCTTGATTAATAATTTGTATAAATTAAATTTAGATTCTGTTTTTGGAAATTGTCTATTAACTCTGCATGATGAAGTTGGCACTAAACGTAATATTACTGATGAGTCCTCCTTTATATTATGGCATAGGAGATTGGGACATATCTCTATAGAGAGAATTAAAAGATTATTTAATGATGGAGTCTTAAAGATTTTAGACTTTTCAGATTTTGGTACTTGTGTGGATTGTATAAAGGGCAAGCAAACCAACCAAACCAGTAAATGTGCCAAAATGAGTGAGGAAATTCTTGGAATCATACACACTGACATCTGTGGACCATTTAGTACCTCTTATTTGAATGATCAAAGATATTTTATCTCATTTATTGATAACTATTCATGATTTATGTATCTTTACCTCATTTTTGATAAATATAAAGCATTAGATGCTTTCAAAATATATACAAAGGAAGTAGAGAGACAATTAGAAAAGAAAATAAAGATCATAAGATTTGATAGGGGTGGAGAATATTATGGCAGATATATAGAGTCAGGGCAACGACCAGGTTCATTTGCAAATTTTCTCAAGGAAGAAGGTATTATTCCTTAGTATACAATGCCAAGTTCACCTCACCAAAAATGGTGTTGCTGAAAGGCAAAATCGTACCCTTATGGATATGGTAAGAAGTATACTGAGTAATTGTAATCTTCCTTTATCTTTGTGGAGTGAGGCCTTAAAAACTACAATGTATATCTTAAATAGAGTTCCATTTAAGGTTGTTTCCAAAACACCATTTGAATTATGGAAATTATGGAAACCTAGTTTAAGGCATATGCGCATATGGGATTGTCAAGTTAAAGTTAGGGTCTGTAATCTAAAACTAAAGAAATTGGATCCGAGGACAGTCAATGGTTATTTCATTGGCTATGTAGAAAATTCTAAAAGTTACAGATTTTATTGTCCCTCACATACACCCAGAATTGTGGAAGCCAGAAATGAAAAATTTATTGAGGGTTTTGGAATAAGTGGGAGTAATGTTCCTCAAAAGATAGAGTGGGAGGAAACACGGAATTAAGATATTATATTCGTGAATGAAAATGAAATAATTGTTATTCAAAGAAATCAATCTAATACCCTTGAACCTCAATCAATTCAAGAACCACTACCACCTCATGAGGAACATAAAAAATTTAACTCTACAGTCTAACATTCACATAATTTGGATAAAGCTGTAGAATTAAGAAGATCCTCTAGAATAAGGAAGCTTGCCATTTCTGATGATTACTATGTGTACTTACTAGAGTCCGACTTTCATGTGGGACCTAAAGATGATCCCATCTCATTTTCACATACCATGATTGGAGAAAATTCAAAATTTTGGCATGATGCTATGATAGAAGAAATAGAATCCATGGCTAAAAATTAAGTTTGGGAAATTGTCGAGTTACCTAAAGGAGTTAAGGCCATTGGCTCTAAATAGATTTATAAAACCAAGAGAGACTCAAATGGTAATATTGATAGATATAAATTAGACTTGTAGCTAAAAGATTTACACAAAGAGAACGTATTGACTACCACGATACTTTTTCTCCAGTTTCTAAAAAGGATTCTTTTCGAGTGATCATGGCATTAGTAGCTCACTTTGATTTAGAGCTACATCAAATGAATGTGAAAATATCTTTTTTTAATGGGACACTTGAAGAAGAGGTATACATGAAGCAACCTGAAGGGTTTCATTTTGATAAAGGTGATCATTTAGTTTGCGAGTTAAACAAATCAATTTATGGACTAAAACAAGCATCTTGTCAATGATATTTGAAATTGCATGATGTTATTACTTCATTTGGTTTTATAGAGAACATCATGGATAACTGCATATACCATAAATTTAGCGAGAGTACGTTTATTTTTCTAGTCCTATATGTTGATGATATTTTGCTTGCAACTAAAGATTTGGGTCTACTACATGACACCAAAAAATTTCTATTCCGAAGCTTTGAAATGAAGGATTTAGGTGAATCCTCTTATGTTTTGAGCATAGAAATTCATCAAGATAGGTCTAAAAGAATTTTAGGATTTTCTCATAAAGCCTACATTGAAAAGTTTTTTGAAAAATTTAGAATGAATGAATGTACACTCAATGTAGCACTCATATTAAAGGGTGACAAATTTAGTTTAAGTCAATGTCTAAAAAATGATTTGGAAAAGAAAGAAGTAGAAAATAGTCCATATGCATTTATTGTTGGTAGTTCAATGTATGCATAGGTTTGTATAAGACCTGATATTGCATATGTTGTGGGAATGTAGGGAAGATACCAAAGCAATCCTGGAATAGAACATTAGAAGGCTACTAAAAAGGTTATGAGATATTTACAAGGAACCAAGAATCACATACTTACTTAGAAGCATGTTGATTGTCTGTAAGTGGTTGGATATTCAGACTCAGATTCTGCAGGTTGTCAAGATTCTAGAAAGTCCACTTCAGGGTATGTCTTCATGTTAGCAGGAGGTGTCATATCATGGAAAAGCACCAAACAGACGATCATTGCATCATCTAATATGGAGGCAGAGTTTATAGCATGCTTTGAAGCAACTTCATAGGCACAATAGTTGAGGATTTTTATCATAGGGCTTTAAGTTGTGGATTCAATATCTAAGCCTTTAAGAATTTACTGTGATAATTTGGCAACATTTTTCTTTTCTAAGAATAACAAGAGTGGGAGCAAAAATAAACATATTGACATAAAGTATCTTGCTATCAGAAAGAAAGTCAATGAACAAGAAGTTTCAATAGAGCATACAAGTACATCCTTTATGATTGGAAATCACATTACAAAATGGCTCTCAATAAAAATGTTTTTGAAACATGTAGGGAGCATGGGGTTAATTAGCTCATTTTATGTTTGATTTGTTCATTGTATACAGTACTTGTTGTTGTCAAGAATAAGATTTTTATTTGTGCACATAAAGTATCTGCTCCTAATCTATGATGTATAAACCCAGAATGACTTATAGGAAGTTATTCATAAAGAGATATATCACATATGAAAATTTATTTAGAGAGACTAATACAGTGTAATACATGGAAGGAAATGTTAATATAATAACATAACCATCATGATTCATGTATTATATCTTTCACCTAAAGGTTATAGTTTGAGTAGTTTTATTTGTGGCCATATTTGGTTTTTGTTACCCAGATGATTTTAATGACTATCACGTAAGCCAAGTAGGAGAATGAAAGAACACATCTCCTTGTGGGAGACTTAAAGGTGGCTTACGTGTCACACCCTTTCAAATATATTACATATATTTATTTTAATAGCTTTATATTTATATTGACAACTCTGGGTAATTAAAAATAAAGATACTATTCATTAAAAACTAATAGTTACATTTCTTGATGGAAGGAGCAATACTTAGAAAACAGAGGATAAGGGTCTTGGCCTATTTATATATAAAGGCCTGTGATTCTCCATCAGTCACATTCATTAACGTAAAAGATAAGCTGAAAATTCCTACCCAATACTCTTTCAGGAGGTAGAGTGAGGTTTTAGTGCCTTTGAAGAAATTCAAAGGTTTAATTCTCATGACTTGTGAGTTGGTTCGTGGCATTGGGTTTCATTGGATTTCGAAATGGAAACGGAGGATTTAGTAAACCGATGGGAATGACTTCGTCTATCTACGAAGGAAAACTCCTTCTTCCATTTCAAAGAAGTTGATAGGAGGGATGTTGAAAGACACGGGACTCACTGCATAGTTGGGAGGGTCTTAGCCGAGAAGATGGTTAACAGCGAAGCCTTTCACATCACCGTGTCCCAAATATGGAGGTTAGAAGGTTGGGTTCAGTTTAAAGAGTTAGGGGATCAAAGTTTCCTCATAGAGTTTCAGACCCTGGTAGATAAAGAGAAGGTCCTTAGTGGTCGCCCCTGGTGTTTTGACAGAAACTTGCTTACACTACTAGAGGTTGACGGTGCAGAATCAATTAATGGCCTTTAGTTTGGCTTCGAACCGTTCTGGGTGCAACTACACAACCTCCCATTGGCCACCATGACGGAGGAGTTTGGGGAATAGTTTGCAGCCTCAATAGGACATATTATTAGGGTGGACGCAGAGTCGGATGGTCGTGCATGGGGAAGGTGCCTAAGGGTACGTGTGGCCATTGATATTCACAAACCTCTTCTGCGAGGTAAATGGCTCATGTTAGGGGCTAAAAAACACTGGATATCTTTCAAATATGAAAGATTACAGAACTTTTGCTTCCAGTGTGGGATCCTCTTTCATAAAAGCAAGAACTGCACTTGCACTCGTTCTGATCATCAGGCTGATGACCAAGCTTCCCAACAGTTTGGCTCATGGCTTAAAGGACAAACAAGGAACACTAGCATCTTTGATGGTCGTAAATACGGTGGCTCTGATGGCAATAAACACCAGCACGGGATGAATCCAGAAGAAAGAGGTATAGAGACTAGGAAGGAGAAAAAGTCCAACGTATCTGCAGAAAATCTGTTTTGCTCAGCAGATTTTCAGGAAAAGCTGGTAGAGGAGACCCAGGAAAGATGGCACCAAGGGGGTATGGGTCACCCGTCTACAGAGGTAGATCCTGATAGAGGTATACCTACCCCTATCTGTCTCAGTTCCCCCCAGAAAGTGCACCTAGAAAGTCAACCTCCAAGTACCAAACCACCATTAGGCGTATTAGAAGCTTTTACAGTTTTTTTTTTTTTGACCATGGTGGCTGCCACGCACAGAGGGATGAGTTGAACATGGACGCAAAAACAAGACAAACACCTTGGCCATCTGATGACCAACCTATGTTTCTAAGGCCATCAGCAGTTCCCCATGAGGTCCTTCAGAAAGTTGGAAGGGATCTTCTAAAAGAGTGGAATGGTTTCAGCAAACAAGGCAAACCACTTGGGAGCTTAGGGGGAGGGGGGTTGGTCCAGGAAACAGACTCTAAGAAGTACCATGAAGAGATCATTGAGAGGGTATCATCTAGAAAATGGAAAAGGCTAGCTCGTGGGAGGGACAAACACTTCAGTAGGGATGGTAAGGAAACAGTGGTTGACAAGTCCAACTGGCCAAGGAGGGAGTACTATAAGAGGGGGTGTAAGAGAAGCAATGAGGCTGAGAATCAAGGCGAGAAGAGGTTTAAACTCCTGAATGATAATAAGGAGAACAAAACTCCAATGGCAGAGGCTGGGACCCAGCCCTGCCAGCACAAATGAGTATCCTGGTGTGAAACTGCCAAGGGCTTGGGAACCCTCGGTCAGTTAATACCCTTAGGAACTTGACTAAGGAGAAGTGCCCCTACCTAGTTTCCTAGTGGAAACTAAGTCTAGCAATAAAAGGATGGAGGAGATTAGAAGAAAACTAAAGATGGATAGTTGGTTTGCAGTGGCTAGTATGGGTATGAGTGGTGGCATTGCTCTACTTTGGAAAGAACATTGGCAAGTTAGTGTAATTAACTACACACGGTGGCACATCAATGCATTGATTCAAGAGGAATCTGGAACTATCTAGCAGTTCATAGGATTTTATGGCCACCCAAAGACTGCTAAGAGAAACAGCAGCTGGCGACTCCTTAGGATGCTTATGCCCTCTACATCTATGGCTTGGCTTTGTGTAGGGGATTTCAATGAAATCCTCCATCAAAAGGAGAAATGGGGAGCAGCCAAGAGACCATATAAAAAAATCGAGGACTTTAGACAGGTGGTGGATTTTTGTGGCCTTAGAGATATTTATCCTCAGGGGCAAAGGTTTACATGGTCAAACAATAGAAAGGGGAGGACCTTCACCAAGGAAAGAATTGACAGAGCTCTAGCTAATAAAGAATGGGAGGAACTTTTTCAATCTGCCTCATGCACTACCCTTGCTGCTCTAAGATTAGACCATTCTCCTCTTCATATTAACAAACAGATCACCAGAAAGGGTAGATTTAGGGAAGGGAAATGCTTTAGATATGAAGCTGCGTGGGAGTTTAAAGAGGAATGCAAGACCATAGTATCTGAGGCATGGAGGAAAGTCAGTGTGGGGAACGGGGAGCTTTAGTCTATTAAAGGGAAATTAGAGTCCTGCCAAAAGGGGTTGGTGCACTGGAATCAATCTAAGTATCAGCAGCACCATAAGGAAGTCACACAAAAATTGGCCAAATTAAGTCAGCTGCAAAATGTGGGAAATGGTCAACACTTGGGACAAATGCAACAACTACAAAATGAGGTAGAGACCTCACTGGTAGAAAGGGACTTGAGGTGGCGGCAAAGAGCTAAACAACACTGGTTCAAACATGGAGACAGAAACACTTATTTTTTTCACTTGCAGGCTAGCCAAAGAAGGAAGACAAACTCTATTCAAAGGATTGAAGATTCCCAAGGAAGGAGTTTTACTAAGCAGGAAGCCATCGGTGACACTTTTACTAGCTTTTTCTCAAACCTCTTTACTACCTCTAGGCCTATTAACATTGAGGAATGTCTGGTTGGACTGAATACTAGATTGAATCTGGAGATGAAAGAATGGCTCATGGCCCCTTTTACTCTAGATGATATTAAAGCAACTATTTCTCAAATGAACCCATTGGGTTCCCCTGGCCCCGATGGGTTCCTAGCCCAATTCTATCAAAAGCATTGGGAGCTGGTGGAGGAGGATGTTTGTATCTTTGCTCTTCAAATCCTAAACCATGGTGGTAGCTTAGCTGAGGTTAATGATACTTTGATCTCCCTTATTCCTAAAGTAAAGAGCCCTAAGACAGTATGTGACTATAGACCCATTAGTCTATGCAATGTTTTGTATAAAATTGTCTCTAAAACCCTTGCTAATAGACTGAAAACCATCATTCCCAAGCTGATTTCTTTGAACTAGAGTGCTTTTGTTCCTAGTAGGCTAATCACAGATAACACATTGGTGGCCTATGAGGTATTATTCTCTATGAACACGAGGATGAAAGGCAAAAAAGGGTTCATGGCTCTTAAACTTGACATGAGCAAGGCTTGTGATAGAGTCGAATAGGGCTTTGTGGCTGCAGTTATGTCCAAAATGGAGTTCCCTTAGCAATGGATCAACACCATATAGAATTTCCTTAGCTCAGTATCTTATTCCATCCTTGTTAATGGTGAGCCTCAGCAGAAGTTTAGGCCTTCAAGGGGTCTTAGACAAGGTGACCCTATATCCCATACATTTTCATTCTTTGTGCTGAAACTCTGACTTCCCTTCTGAATCATGCTGAAAGGAATAGGGACTTGACACCAGTTCAATCTGGGAGAGCTCCAATCACAGTGAGTCACCTCTTTTTTGCTGATGATAGCCTCATGTTCTGCCAAGCTAGCTCTGAGGAGCTTAATTGTGTTCTTAATATCCTTAATCTCTATGAGAGGGCCTCAGGACAGGTGGTGAACAAAGAAAAATCTTCAATCTACTTTAGCAAGAATACCAAGCATGAGACCAAACAAGAGATCTTGCAGTTAATAGGGTTGAAATCCGCTGGAGATTTTGAAAAATACCTAGGGCTGCCTGCATTAGTGGGTAGACTGATTGACCTGCATAATTGCATATTTTATCTATTTAAAACCAATAATTTTTAATTATTTTATTATTTTATCATTGGTTTTAGATGGATAAATTGATTAAGAGGCATAAATCCAAGTTGTGAGTTAAATTGATTAAAAGCATAGTTTATGCTTGATTTTATAACTTGTGATTTATTTGGACAATAATTTCTCATGCATAACACACTCTTAATATTTTATTTTTCATCTCTTGTTTAATTTTATTTATTTTAGTTTATTTATTTTATTTTATTTTATTTGTCTAAGTTTTATTTTTATTTTTATTTAATTTTGCTTGTCTAATTTTTATTTTATTTTATTTTTTTAATTTTTTCTCTTTTTTTTTAATTTTTTTTATTTTTTTTATTTTCTGCGCTGACTAAACGACATGTCGTTTTGTGCTATTTGGTTTCTGCCGTTTAAGCTAAACGACGTGCCGTTTTGTCAATAGGTAAAAACGACATGTTGTTTTGCACGAGAGAATTGCCTGCCGTTTGCAGTCGACGACATGTCGTTTTGCACGAGAGAATTGCCTACCGTTTGCAGTCGACGACATGCCGTTTCGACCGAACGGCACGTCGTTCGGATTGTCGTCTACCTCTCGCACTCTGTTTCGATGAACAGTGCAGACCATTTCAGCCGTTCGGCCTGCCACCGTGGGCCGTTCCTCCGCCCACCTGAAGCCACCAGCCACCCCAGACGACGCCGGCGATCCATCCTCCGCCCCATGCACGGCCGGTCCGACGCCACGGCAGTCTCACCAAACTCCACCCATGCATTCGGACCATCACCCACTGCACCTCAGCCCAGTCGTGCCCAGCCTCCTCCAGCGGCAGGAACTTCATCACCATGCAAGGCCAAGACGCCACGGCAGCTCCGCCACCAGCAGCCTCCATGCATGCGGACGACACTGAACGTGCAAGCCAACGCAGAAACGGAAGAAAAGAAAACAGAAAAAGAATCATGAAGAAGCTTCTAAGCTGGGCGAGATGCTGCTGAACGTGGGAGGAAAGAAAAAAAGAAAGAAGAAAAAGGGAAGAAAGACGACACTGGGCGACACTGCCGAACGAAGCAAAGAAAAAAAAAGAAAGAAAAAAAGAAAGAAAGAGAGAAGCGGAAACGGGAGAAGAAAAGAAAAGAAAAGAAAAGAAAAAAAGAGAAGAGAGGCTGGCCGAACGTGGGCAGCGCGAAAACAGAAAGAAGAAGTGTGTGAGGGACGATGCATGTGGAAGCAGCGGGAAAAAGAAAGAAAAAAAGAAAAGAAGAAAGAGAGAAGAGAGACAGCTGAACGTGGAGAAAGAGAAAAAGAAAGAAAAAAAAAAGAAAGAAAAAGAAAACAGAAGAGAAAGCTGGAGCGAGACAGAAGAAAAAGAAAGAATAAAAGAAAGAAGAAGAAGAGAAACACATGCTGGGCGACAAGAAAAGCAGCAAGCATGCGGGAAAAGAACAGAAAAATAAAATGAAGGAATGGGCGGCTGAAGACAGATGCACATGGAGTGCAGACACAGCTAAGCATACAGAGTTTTTGATGCCTATAAAAGGCTTGGAGGCGGAGGTGGAGGCGGAGGTTAGATGCCCAGTAGACTCTGGGTGGGTGAGACGCCCAGTAGAGTAGTTTAGGAGTAGTCTGTAGATTTTTAGGAGAAAGTACAGATGAAGTGAGGGAGTTCGGTGATGCAGTTGAGAGCCTAAATGGACCAACTATGTTATCGAACTGTTCTCCTTTATCTGTAGTCTCCACTTTTATTTTATTTTATTTGTTTTTATTTTAATTTATGTCATTTAAATTTATGCACTTTAAATTAATGTCCTTTATTTTTTTAGCACTTTTAATTCCTGCAATTGATTGGTATTGTTATTAGAAACTTTAATTATCTATATATTTCTCTTGATTCATTGTGATTTTAGAATACAGTGAATGCTTGAAAAATCCCTGTGATAATCAATTGGACTTATAGATGTCTCTACCATCAATCCTGCACTTTTATTTTAGATCAACAGTAGAGCTCATATTGTGAGTTTGATCAATTGATTGGTATTGTTATTAGAAACTTTGATTATCTATATATTTCTCTTGATTCATTGTGATTTTCGAATACAGTGAATGCTTGAAAAATCCCTGTGATAATTAATTGGACTTATAGATGTCTCTACCATCAATTATTCAAACTTAATATTTGGTGATTAATTTCCTTGGGCTTAATTGTTAAATCTTCCGGTTAGACAGAATCATTATTCTAGTCTAACTGAGTCACATTTAATTTCCTGCACTTTTATTTATTGTCATTTAATTTTCTGTTATTTATTTTTCTGCAATTTATTTTATGTCATTTAATTTTCTTGCTCTTTTAATTTTCAGTAATTTAATTTTTAGCAATTTAAATTCACTGTCCGACACTTTAATTTCTTTAGTTTTCATCACTGCATCTCAAAACGCTCAGATCAACCTCTTTTCACTGCACTCTTTCATCCATTGTACATATCATCTGTGTTTATTTTTATTTTCTCATTATAAATATTTCCACCATTTTACACGAGTTTATTTTTAGCACTTTTCCTGTGGAGACGATCTAGGAATTAATTCCTAATTACTACGCGACAAGCTCCTGCACTTGGGATAGCCTTTTGTGCTGCTCATTTCCAAACGAGTCATAGACCAAAAGTTTCACCCTTTCATTCACTTGTGGATAGAACATGGTCTCGAGTAACTAATTGGAAGACAAAGTACCTATCTGCAACAGGGAAAGAAACCCTCCTTACAGCTGTGCTTCAAGCCATCCCTATCTATGCCATGGGGTTGTTCTACTTCTTGCTTCCATCACAAGAAAATTAAACCAGCTGCTTAAAAAATTTTGGTGGGAGTACAATGAGGATACTTCTTAGATGCAATGGGTGAGTTAAGACAAACTTAGCACCAACAAAGAAGCTGAAGGCCTTGGTTTTAGGGACTTTAGAAGATTCAACCTTGCCTTACTATCGAGGCAAGGGTGGAGGATATTACAGAACCTCTTTGGTGTCCTTGGTACTTAAACAAAAGTATTTCAGACAGGTGGGACTGCTAGAGTCAAGTTTGGGACCGGGTCCTTCCTGTGTGGAGAGGCATACAAGCAGGTATAAGCTTACTTAAAAGTGGGCTCATGTGGAGGATTGGTAATGGATGCAAGGTGAACATCTGGGAAGACAAATGGATCCTAGGCTTTTAGACAGGCAAGGTAATTTCAACCTGGTAAGTGGATTGTTGGTGTGAGAAAGTTAGTGACCTCATTGACCCTCAACAAAAAAAAATGGAAGGAACCTCTACTAGTGAAACGTTTTTCTCACCAGGAAGTAGAAGCCATTAAAGCTATTCCAATTAGTTTGGGGGGAATGGATGATGTGTTGGTCTGGCCTTGGACCAAAAATGGGCTATTTACTTTAAAAGGTTGTTACCACCTCAGCAGAGACATGGATAGATCTAAGGAAGGGGAGACCTCTGAAACAACCCAAGAAAGTCTGGTATGGAAGAATCTATGGAAGTTGGATATTCCTCCTGCAACAAAGATGTTCATATGGAGAGCTTGTAGCGAGGCTTTCCCCACTCTTGCTAATCTGCATAGGAGGAAGGTAGTAGATAACAACTTGTGTCCCATCTGTCAACAGTGGCCTGAAACCTCTGGACACGCTATATGGGGATGTGCAACAGCTCAGGATGTTTGGAGTCAAACTGGTAAGAGAGTGCAAAAGATGTATTTCTACAGCGATCTGTCTTTTGACATTTGGGCAGCTCAAGTGGACCATCTGGACTCATTTGAACTCGAAGAGGTAGCCTTCCTCTTGAGAGGTATTTGGGCGAGGAGGAATGAATTTGTCCATGAAAAAATATTCATACACCCTACTAGGCTCTACCAACAGGCCAAGACTGAACTACAATCATTCAAAAAGGCACTGAAAAACTCAAGGGAGATCACTGTCATAACCCCTATTGTGAAGCCAAAATGGTCTAAACTTGTAGTGGATTGCTTCAAGGTGAATTGGGATGCGGCTGTGAGGAAGGGTGAGGGGAAGATTGGCATTGGGGTAATAATTTGAGATCACCAAGGTCAAGTCATGGGCACCCTTAGTGCTAGAAGACCCCTCAACATTGCCTTTTAAGTCACGTTTGGTCTTAAAGACCCATTTACACCCGACTCTTTTACTTCCTTCAGGCAATTCAACGAGATCCCAATGTCAAATTCAAATTCCTGGAGATACACCACATTGTCTGCTGAAATAGCAGGTCTCCGATCTTTCAGAGATCTGCGTAAGACAACCTGTTCTAGTAACTCTGAACTTGGTTCATCAGTGGTATTATCATTATGAGATGGATGATCATTTACATGTTCCAATGTATCATTGTGATAATCAATTAGAGGAACCGTTATCTTTTTTGAGGATGTAGGTATAGGGACATCTACCCTTACTTCCTCAATAATCACATCTTTGGGTTCAATTCTCCCACTAATCTCGCCAAGTTCAATGAATTTGACATTTCTTGTTTCCACCATTCTCGGATTGTGATTAGGACAGTAAAACCTATACCCTTTGGTTTCTTTGGGTACTCAATAAAGTACCCGCTTACTGTTCTAGGATCCAATTTTCTTTCATGTGGATTGTAAAGTCTTGCTTCTGCTGGGCAAGTCCAAACATGCATGTGCCTTAAACTTGGTGTCCTACCAGTCCATAGCTTGAAAGGAGTTTTTGAAACTGACTTACTAGGAACTCAGTTTAAGATATACATTGTCGTTTTAATAGTCTCACCCCACAGTGATTTGGGTAAGGTAGAATTGCTTACCATACTTCTGACCATATCCGATAAGATCCGATTACGCCTTTCAACAACACCATTCTGCTGTGATATCCTGGGCATCGTATACTGTGCGACAATGCCACATTGTTCAAGAAGTTTGGCGAATAGGCCAAGGTTACATCCCAATTCGTCATATTTTTCATAGTATTCTCCACCTCGATTCGATCTGATGATTTTGACCTTTTTATCTAACTGCCTTTCCACCTCCATAAGAAATACCTCAAGTACTAGAACAGCTTGAGATTTCTCATGTAGCAGATAGATATATCTAAACCATGAAAAATCATCTATAAAGGTGATAAAATACTTTTCTCCACCAAAATATTTAGTAGAGAATGGTACATATATATCAGTGTGAATTATTTCAAGAAGCCCTTTACTTCTTGTGGCACCTTTCTTAGTATGTTTGGTTTGATTTCCTTTAATGCAATCCACACACACTTCAAGATTAATAAAATTAACATACGGAAGAATTCCTTTTTTTACTAATCTCTGGAACCTTTTTTTGGAGATGTGCTCCAATCTTTTATGCCACAAGCCTTAAGAATTTTCATTCATCATGTTTCTTTTCATTCCAATACATGTTTCATGGTACTGAGTATAGGTATTTTTTACAAATGTATTATCGAGGCACAATCGAAAAAGACCATAAGAAAGAAATCTAAAACCAATAGATAAATTATTTCTAAATAAATTGAAACTACCATTATGGAACGAAAAAGAATAACAATCAGTATCTAGTTTGGATAAGGAAATTAAATTATGCCTCATAGAAGGCACATATACTGTGTTATGAAGGTCTAAATAATGACCGGTACTCAAAGCCAAACGAAAAATTCCTACGGCTAAAACTTCAGCCTTATTCTCATTTCCCATAAAGCTCACTGGAGTTTGGTATTTGGCTTGTAAGGTATCCCTGCATGGTTATGGAAACTTGAACATTAGTACCTGAATCTAACCACCAAGAGTTAGTGGGAACATTTGCAAGATTTGATTCAAAACATCAAAGGCAAGTGACTTACCCTTCTTTTCAAACCAAACCTTACATTTCGGACACCCAGGTTTCATGTGTCCATGCTTCCCACAAAAGTAGCACTTGTTACTATTATGCTCAACCTGATTAACTTTCCCAGGCTGCTTTCCTTTCGGTGGTCTAGTTCGTTTCATTTTACCATAATGGTACTTTTTCTTTCCGGCTTCTTTGGTCACAAAATTAGCAGAGTAATGTCCTTGTTGTTTCAGTCTCGCTTATTCCTGAACTACCATACTTGCCAACTCATTCACATTCCATTTATCTTTAATAGTATTATAATGCATTTGGAATTGACCATACTGAGGTGGTAACGAGTTCAGGATAAACTGAACAATGAAGGACTCCTCTAGTTTCGTTCCCAGGGTTTGTAATCTGGCAGAAATATTTGTCATTTCAAGGATATGCTCTTGCATTCCTTTAGCATCATCATATTTCATGATGGTAAGTCTAGCCATAAGTGTTCCTGCTAAGGATTTATCTATAGACTGAAACCTTTCCTCAGCATTTTTCAAAAAAGTTTGGGCTTCCTCTGTACTATGGAGTGAATTTTTTATATTTTTGGCTATGGTCATTTTCAAGAACATTAAGCTCAACCAGTTTGATTTCTCCCATTGTTTAGATGACTCTCTCTGATTTCTGTTAATATTTTTAGTGATGGGTGGTGGTTTTGGACTCGTAAGTGAAGAGTCTAGGTCAAGAACTCCTAAGGTGAACCTGACTCCCTCAACCCATTCAGAAAAATTAGAGCCATTCAAAATAGGAACAGATGAAGTCTGTGAGTGTAGTGATGTATGTACGTTTACTGCAAGAAATTTGTTACATAATGTTTTGAGTTAAACACTTATAAACAATAATCAGAATTTAAACAATTATGGATGAACTAATAGTATCATCAAGACCCTCTTTTGGGAGCAGATATTGATACACAAAGTGTTCTCACCAGTATTAAATTCTGTAGATGAACTAGTTGTATCATCAGAATTCTCCTTTGGGAGTAAACTCTAACATACAAAGTGTTCCCTCCCACCTTACTTTTAATGGATGAACTAGAAGTGTCATCAAGACCCTCCTTTGGGAGTAGATCTTGACACACAAAGTGTTCACTCCATCATATCCACCTTACTATGGGTTTAATGATTTGTCATCAAAATTAAGAAAATCTTGTACCTTTGGGCAACCAATCTTTTCTTAAATTTTGATGTAAATCATTTGCTGTATATTGGATAAACAAATATGCATGACATAATAATAAAAGCCAAAATAATCAATTCATACATGTATTTAATAATAACAACATTTAATAACATTTACATGTATTTAACAATAATGACATGCATAGAATTTAATTTAATACATATATATACCAATAATAACATGTATATAAAAAAAAATTAATACATGTCTTTAACAATTAAAACAATAATAACATGTATATAACAAAATAAATTTCAGAATTTTTTTTAATATAAAAATAATAATATAATATGACCGGTCCGGTCCAGAAACCCGGGTTGGGCCACAATAGTGGTCCGTTCTTTTCTCTTGGTTTGGGCCAAGGCCCAGACCCAGACCCCTTTACATTTCAGAAGAAACCCTAGGGTTTCTTCTTCTTCTTCTTCTTTCAATTTTGTAGCGCCGGAGCAGTGATTCGGAGCAACGATGGACATCGCTGGCGAGGAAGAGACGACATGGTGTCCAGGCCTCCTTTCGCTGCCGAGGTCCACCTCCACTTACAGTTCCCACTTTTTTTTTCTTTTAATTTTTAATTTTTAATTTTTGTTTTACTAGAACACCACTGTATGCCGCGGCCAGTGGGCATTAGAGCCCACTACCGCCGTTATAGAGGGGATGCGGAGGAGATTTTGAGCCGAGCCTCCTCCCAGCGGTGACAGCCCTCATCCATGACAAGTTTCATAATCGGGCAGGGCAGCGCCGATTCAGGACTTCATAGTCCCTCTCCGCTATCGTTAAAGTCGCCCCTTCATGCCACCTCGGTGAGACAGCCACCTTACGCCGCCACGGTGACTATACACAGCAGCTCGACCATCACACATGCACAGTGGTTTCTCAACCCCATTACCCAACACTGGGCGACTCATGCAATAGTGTATAAAACATAGAGGAAAATATGAAATAACACACAAGCAAGGAATTGGAACTGTGAACAATTATGAGAGTTTTTCTATTTTTCCAGCATAGACACAATACGGTAAAAAAAAAAAAAGAAGGGAAATACGAACACCGAAAGGCATGTGCATCATGTTATCGTGTGGGTCTTTCACAGAATAGTTGTAAAAAGAAAACATTATCATAAATCTTTTTGTAAGATAGAAAGGCACTGTTTTTAATTTCTTTTCAGATCGGAAAAACAATGTTTTCAATCTTTAGAAAATCAAAATACACGAAAGTACACATTGATTTTATATTTTATCGAGATCATAAAAAATCTACAATCTAAAGCTCTGATACCACATGTTAAATATTTTAACATGAATATTAATAATTGGATCTTTGATTTTCTATGATCCACAATAATAAACAATGATAATTAAACACGTACCTTTCTCCATCAGTTTGATGAAAAAATTAATCTGACTATGAGAGAATGATCATCCTAGCAACTTAGCCTCACTAGTGTCTCTCGATGGCTAGAGGCACGCTGATGTTGTAGGTGAGATCCCTTTAACCCCTCAGTGCTATTTATAGACTTATGGAGATTAAGAATTCTAAGACTTTGTATTTGACTGTGATTAGAGATATTGAGTTTAATCTTATCTCTTAGGAGTTTTCTTATCCCATTATAACTCATCTTTTAATTGATAAGTTTTGAACTATTCCAAACTCTATCAAGATGGGTGTGTGGGACACAAAGTTTAAAAAAAACTCTTACATTATCATTGCAAATAATTATTTGTAAACAAGTTTTCTAATTGGTTGAAAACGAGAGTAACAAAAACCATTTGCAACTAGTTTACAAATTTGTTGAAAATAATTATTTGCAACGAAGGTCTATCTTTGCAAATAATTTTTTTTAATCGGTTGGAAATGAACGAACACATCATTTGCAATGAGTTTTCATTTTAGTATTCATGTTTTGACTAATCACCCTACGGGAATCCGTTTGGTGAGGTCGGACTCTTATTTCCTCCTTTAGATTACAATAGTAAACACATGTAGGGCTAAGATCTATTGTCTAAACCCTATGTGACGTCCTGACTCCCACGTTCAAAACAACACGGGAATCATGACATTAGGATGATGATAACACGGGTCACGTGTAACACCCCGTATTTTAGTACATTTTAATGAAGGATTATTTTAATTAATTTAAAGATTAATTCCCTTGTTTTAGAATTTTGAGAGTTTTAGAATATTATTTTATAATATTTTAAGTTGTGAAAATTATTTATTTTATATGTTTTCTTGATATTAATTATTGTTGTGCATTTAAATTGATATTTAATTTAAATTAGTTAGATTATGGGTTTTAAAATTATTATTGTTTTAATAAAGCATTTCACTGAGTTTGAATTATTTTATTTAGTTTTTGG